>NJDC01005319.1:0-11192 GCA_002245475.1 Calephelis virginiensis
TGTCTACGTTTATGTTTGTTTCTGTTTTTTTCCTTTTTACGGGTCAGCTGGTAGAACTGTACTGTATTATCTTAATGTTCATGTTTGTGATAACGTTTTGTATACAATAAAGATATTATTATTATTAAAGTAACAGAAGGAGACGGAACACTTTTAGTGCTGTCAAATTAGACCGTACACGTCATTTCTACAGACGTTTAACGTATTACTCGGAAAACATCACGATTAGACATGTCCGCACTAATCTGACACGTCTAAACTGTTCCATCTCTTTTGTTTTTGTTTTATTTGAGAAAGATAGCATGCATCTAAAATAAGTTTAGTTTGTGAACAGCAGAATCACCACCATTGTCTCTGTTCCAAATAGACTAATTTAATTATAAATCTCTGCCTTTCAATCGTCATAACTGTTTTATTGCGTACAATGCAGAAAAGCGGATTTTGCGTTTTGCCGATAGGTTGCGAGGAACCTAATGTCAGCTAGTGAAATAATGTAATAATTAAAGTGGTTAGGTTATTTAACTGGCGATCTACAAATGTGCGATTCCGATGACATTTCTTACCCTGCATAACACCTTTGTGGAAACAGTTACCGAGGGCGTATTTCCAAACGATCACGACTTAGGGACTTTCAAGAAAAGAGCGGACTCATTCCTTAAAGGTCGGCAACGCATCTGTGATACTCCTGGTGTTGCGGATGTTCGTGGGCGGAGGTGATCACTTTCCGTCAAGTGACCCACATGCGCGTTTGCCTACTTTTCTATAAAAAAAAACTATAGGGGAACTGCTCACCATTGTCATGTTTAGATTTGGAGGACGCAAGTTCACCGGTAAAATATTTGACCAAGCTTCATCAAAAACTTTTAATGTCTTAAGTCGACGACATTTACAATAATAGTTTGTACATAATATAGTAACAGCTGCTTAATTACAAATATTTGTTATTGTTAAATTTAGCTGACAGATTCAAATAATTGCTATAGATATTTTCTATACGTTTTTATTACGAGTAGTTCCGATCTATATCATCTTATATATAAAATTCTCGTGTCACAATGTTAGTCTGCATATTCCTACGAAACGGCTTGACCGATTCCTCTGAAATTTGGTAAGCATATTGGGTAGGTCTGAGAATCGGCTAACATCTATTTTTCATACCCCTAAGTGATAAGGGTGACTCACCCCAATTTTTTAAATAAATCACATTAAAAATATAGCAGAACAACGTCTGCGGGGTCAGCTAGTCTTATATATAAAATTCCCGTGTCACAATGTTCGTTCCCGTATTCCTCCGAAACTGCTTGACCGATTCTCATGAAATTTTGTGGACATACTGAGTAGGTCTGAGAATCAGCCAACATCTATTTTTCGTAACCCTAAGTGATGAGGGTGAATCACATTAAAATAGCAGAACAACGCCTGCCGGGGCAGCTAGTTTATAGTACTATCAACTTACAGAATTGACCCTAGTAGATCTCTGTAGTGATGTAGTTAAGGCCCCATACTTAGTCAGCCAGAAGAGCCAATCAGCGCACTCCCCCGTTCCATGATAACTATGAAATATTGCGCTCTAAAGTAAATGTCTTAAGCGCCAAATCACTATTTTTGACACTATAAAAGTAATTTGAAAAAAAATTATAAAAACTGAAACAGTTATCTTTTAGGTATAATACTTATCTGCGTTTATGTTAAATCTGGTGTCGATATTTTCATAATTGAAGTAGACAGTTGGGTTTTGCTTTCAAAAAAGGGTTAACTTTTTTATTTTTTTCTATCGAGCAAAGTGAAATGAATCGTGTTTTGGAAACACTAGTCTTATAAAGCATATTAATGTTAATCTTGTCTAATTTTGTCGCCAAGATCCATAATTGCTTTGTATGAAAAAAACAGTATATTGCTGACGTATTTTAGCATACATGGCTCCTTAAGTATGAAAGTTTAAATTAATATCGTGTGGTGGTGTATGGATTAATGTTTCTCTGGTACAACGTGTATGTGCTCTCGGCGAGCCCCTCCTGCTTCAATTGAAGAATGTTATTTTTCTGTACATTTTTATTGATTCACTTGTTGGGATATTACATAATAACAATTAAAAATATTGATGAGCCCTGGCTTTGCGGTAAAAGCAATTTAATAAACGGTTTGTACTTTAATTTAATATGAGAGTCACTTTTACTCAAATAAAGAACTCGTGATAATACGAGACTAGTCAGAAGACACCATAGAAGTCATAGGTGCTGTTATTCCTGTAGCTTTGAACTTATTTACTATTTAGTGGACTGCATGTATTTTATGAATAAAATGAAATTTTAACTTGGAATTAATTACAAGGGAGTGAATTAGTTGTACTTTTTACTCCATAGACAACAGTAAATGGAAATTCGTACAGGGTATATAGGTTGAAAGTTTATAAAAAACTTTTTATTTCTTGAACATATTCTCTGTCGCTTCTGTGGTCTAGCGGTCCGGGTGTTGGACTTGACTGCATGAGGGTTCGAATCCCGGGTCGGCCAACAAAAAGTAAATTGGATTTTTCCAATTTTCTAATTTAAAAAAAATGTTGGTCGGGATTGGAAATGTGCCCGGTTGGCGATAGGCTTGCCACCTATCCCATTGTGGGACATAGTGTCTTCAGCTAGTCGTGGGTGCCTTTGGTTGTACCTCTGCCTACCTCTTCGGGGATATGGGCGTGAAGAAGGAGAACATATTCTCACAAAAATGTTGAATGAATTGACCACATCAAAAATAAAGAGTACCTATTCCAGAGTCTTACATAATCAAACACCTAGGAGATAAATAAGGGATGACAGTTTTATGTATGCCTAAACCCCAAGGTGGTAATAAAGAGGTTAGCAGTTTAACGGCGCTAAAATTTTTATTCCTTTCGTATAAGTTGAACACGGCAAAAATGACGACTTACATAATATTAATAATAATAATAATAATAAAACTTTATTTGCCTTAGTAAATAGGGTACATCGCAGGTCTTAATTTCTAAAGTTAGTTTCGCCTATTTTACCATTTCACTGGTATGCAAATTTATTATGGTACTCAAATCACTGTTTTACATATTTTTTTAACCTCATTTCAATAATAATATAATTAGATTACAATTTTAAAAATAGTTTACTAGTTCACAAAATTATAATTACAAAAATGTCAAAATAATATAATAAATGGAATTACAAAAATCAGAAAAAATGTCAAATCATAAAATAAAATTACAAAACAAAATTATCATTATTACCAATTATAAATTAAAATGTCTATACTTAAATATTACCAATTATAAATTAAAATGTCTATATTTAAATATTATTAATAAAAACAACAGTTGCTTAAATTTATTATTAAATGCAAATGATTAAATTTTAAATTACACATACTCAGGAAGGTTTACTTTTTTAATAATATATCTAACACACAAAAAAAAATATTTCAGCGTTTTTGAAAATTCAACCCGTAAAAGGGTAAAATTGGGGATGGAGCTTTATGACGTGTTCTTTTTGACATTTGCATATAATTTCGTGTAAACTGAATACGGCAAAAATAATGAGTTTCGTGGTTTAATGATTTTTTTTTAATTTTTAGGATAGGATCATAATATTCCTTTTAAAACACAGGCATTCACTAAGGACGGATTTTTTTTAATTTAGCTTTAAAAAATTAGCAATTATAACCATTCGAGTAAATACAATTCTCATTAACATTTTAGCCATTATCATGGGCTGGCCCATCAATACTAACAATATTAATAATGTTCTTACAAGTTCTGCATTTAATTTAAAGAATGGCTTTTCTGCTAAGTGGCGCATAAAAAACGAGCGTCGAATTGTTTGTCACCAACATAGTGACAAAGGCTAAATGGTTCTGTTTTACAACACTTCTCCCTAGTAACCATCACCGTATTGCCAGTTTCTGCCATCGTTAATTTGCTGTTCGCGACTGGTTTCGGAGTGAGGTTCACAAGAGGCATAACGCTAAAGGATCGGGTTCGTAACTGATTCTTATATAACAGGACATCTGCCGGCTTGTTTGTAAGCTATCACATTGTGAATTAAATAGCAAAGATAGCTTGGGCTCTGGTTATCTCTACTTGGGAATATGGGCGTGAAGAAGCTTTTTCCTCAGTTTGTTTGTCACTTGTTTTTTTTTCAGTCAGTCTGTGGTCTAGTGTTTCGGTGGACTTCTTGAGATTTCGAGTTCCCTTGAGATTCAAAATGTGTTTTTTTTAAATTTTTTAATATTTTTTTTCTAATGGGAACACACAAGTGCCCGGCTGGCGGTATGTTTCCCACTATTAAAATTGTAGGATTAAGTCTTCCGTTAACCGTGGATACCCAGGTTGTTCCCCTGTATTTTTCTTCGGAGATAAGCGAGTGAATAAATTTAATAACTTTTTGGTTGTCTTCCAATCCATAAACATACCCAAAATGTGAAAGTCACTCGAAGATAACTAAAAAAATGTACCATTGATATAGTGCGAGTGAAACTGGAAAATCTAATGCAATGTTGTTTGCAAGAGATTCTTATTAATTATCCTTTATTATTCCATATTAATATTACAATATGTTGTATTATAATATACTTAGTATTCTTATTTACACCTAAGTGCGGATAAACGAAGAGGGGCACCACCAATCCCTTAGGTACTAACATTCCAATTTCCCCATTCACGAACAGATACAGAAACAAACTGTATTTAAATCTTTTATTGGTGCATATGTTTTGTATCTCGGAGTATGTTTGTTTATCACTGAGGCGGGCTAAATCTGTACATTTTTGCGCGTCGAGTTACTCCAGTTTTATACTAGCTGTCACACGCGACTGTGCGTAATTATATTATCCCAGGAAAAATAGAAGGTTAGAAAAAAATAGTATAATAATAAATAAATTCCCTGGATAAGTTTAATAAAATCTAACCCCAAAGCAAATTATACGCTTGTACAACGGGTGTTGACCAACGATTCTAATACATAGATATACGTTTATAGATACAAAAAGAAATTTAATTGATACCCAGACTCGAAAATTTAGAAATCCAAATGTTTATGTCACAAATGCCTCGAATCTGAGCTTCGTGTTTGGTCGGCAAGGGCGTGTACAGTAGCCTTTTACCAGCGACCGGACAGTCAGATATTTTTTTGAGGAATTGGGAGGCAAAAAAGCAGACGGATTATAAGACGCTATCTGTAAACACCGAAGGTTTTAATAGTGTGTTCCAACATAATGCTGGGTTGCCAAAGCCCATATTTGACTTAATGTAGAGGGTACACAGTAAATACCGAAACACGACAGTAGTAAGCATTGACGCTTTCACAAGAGGTAATAGAGTATTGTAAAATTTAACAATCTAGTCATGTTATGGTGTTAGTGACAATCCAACTGGTTTTTATGAGCTACCTAGGTGAAGCAATGTATTCTTGTTCATATCTGTTATAGGCTCTAGAGCGGTCCGGAACCAGTATGAGATAATTATATTGTTGAACCTAAGGAAAGATTTTGTAGTTAATATCTAGGCGATGTATTATTTAAGTATGATTTTGTCTAGTTGATAATATGTCACCATATTTAAAAAGGGCACAATTACACATTTTCTTGAACTTGAGTTCTTGAATGTTAGTTTTGCCCCTTTTATTTAGGAAACCAGAAATATATTTAAAGTAAAGTAAAGTAAAAGTAAAGCATCTTCAAGTTCATATCCCTATAGAGGTCGGTAGAGATACAACCAGGGCATCCACGTCTAACCGAAGACATTAAGTTTCGCAATTTGATAGGTGGCAAGCACAGAACAATTATAGTACTCCGACAAGAAATTCGAATACATACAAATACTGTGGGATCAAAATGTCTTACAGCGCCATCTCTTGGTGCCCACAAACATAAGTAGATTGCCCATTGTTTTCATTGGAATGTTTTGGAAATAACAAGATCAAACTAAAATTTCAATGATTTACATGTTGTAATGTATTAATTAATAAACACAGAAATAGTAAACTGTATATTATAGAAATTTAAGTTTTATCAGTAAATTAAAAACAACAACATACTATAACACTTTTTATTTTTACTCGAATTTTAAACAAATCATTCTTCTATTACAGACATATTATATTACATCTTATACGTACTGGGAAATGATACAAACAAAGCTTTTTTATGGTTTCTTTCGACGTTGTTACAAATACAAAAATTATTTAACTATCTCATTTCTCTATGTATAGGTATCAGTATCGTTAAACTTTTATTCCGTAATGGAGGAATCAGAGCTATACTTTAAAATATGGAAAACAACTTCAATACGCTAGAATCACAAGAAAATATAGATATTCTATAGAAATTCTAAACTTCGAACCATAGTCCATAGATTCCTTAATGTTGCCATTTGTTTTTTGGTCTTAGCACAATTATTATGTCACTTTGAAATTTGAAAACATATTAACACATTATATTATGGCGATTAATTAGTTTTTGTTTTTATTGTGTATTTAATTTTTGTCACACATAATATAGTTTCAGAAATTACTTCCAATCAAGAGAATATTTAATCAGTTTCCATATTTTTGTTTTTCTTTAGTTTTTTAATCTTTTTACCTCGAGTTTAATTAATCTAATTAAGTGACAAGTTATTATATCACCTTAACAAAAAAATAAATAGGATTTTAAACTTAAATCGTCGCGAATTAATAACAGTAGAACAGTAGAGTAGAACAGTAGATCCTCCTGTCAAAAGTTACGGCTCGCCGCCGCAGTCCCGTCGTGACCACGGCCTATGCAACTAGGCCGAAATATCGACAAATAAAATAAAAAGAGATCGTGAGTATCCCGTATAAATAATTAAAAATGTTAAAAAAATAAATGTTGAAAAAATCAACAAAAAGGATAAATGATAAATACTTTTTCTTGGAAATAATTTCTGAATCGTTATTCATTACACACTGTTTGTGGCGTAAGACAGGTAATTTATTTTTTTTGAAAACTCATTGGTGATGAACAAGAAACGCATTTGTATCGTGAACATACTACTGGTTACTAGCAGTGATTATTAATATTAATAATTTCTGGTATTGGTATCATCGGCTAAAATTAATAAAACAAGCATAAGTTTTGGATAGTGTGGGGTTAGACCCATTTGTATAATTCTTTTGAGAATCAGTATTTATTTATGGACATGGAGATTAGCCTGTGATTTTTTCTCACCTTTTTAGAATCGTTTCCGAATCTGGCAACATAGCTTTATTTTGTATTAAATTTACTCCATCTCGCGGGTTCAATAGCAAACAATGAAACAGTCTAGTGGTATGTAAATATTGTCGACCTCGTCTGGTGGCAAGCCTCTCGCCAGCCGGGCACATATCCAACCCTGGAAAAAACTGAAAAAAACACAAAATTTTTTTGTTGCTCGACCCGGGGATCCAATCCGGGACTTAATGGAGTACTACATGGTAACGCTAGATCACAGAAGCGATCATGTAACATAAACATATTGAGGCCATAAATAAATACATGTAAGCACTAGTACTTGTACTTGTTGAAGGTCTTCATATATTCCAGTTCGTTCTAAATGTTAGAGGATCATAAAACTATTTTAACATGTGGTTGACACCAATTACGAAGTCTACGTTTTAAAAACTTAGTGCTGTAATACGAGGTTAGCCTCTTTTGCTTAGTGCATTAGAATCGATTTAAAATTAAGGTGAGAACAGACACACCTGGTATATTTTATTTAAACTGGTTGTCGCTATGAAATAATCATGTGTCGAGGCGCAAAAATAAGAATCATTAAAATAGACCAAGCTGACAAACGAACAGTATTTAATTTTTATCCTTACATATGTCAGTTCTTTACGGACCGCAATCTTTAGGAAGTTCTAGAGGGAGGATATCTATTTACGGTCGTCTCGTTGTAGGTAGTTAATTTAAAACATATTTCGTGCAACGACAGGTAACGCCTAGTGGTAGACGTAGCTACAAACTACGAATGGTTACTCTTACGGATTACGGTCTGTTAATTATAGGAACCGGTCGTAAGTGGCTTTCGACTGCCGTCATAGTTGTAATGCCAGTCAATGTAGTGTTGCGGGTTGAATAGTAGGTACCGGTAATATTATTAGCGTAGGAGGCTAAACATCCCAGGCTCAGGTTGGCAACACACCACTTTTTTTGAATGAATTTGAAATCCGTTTGCTTGTTTACCAACAAAATCCTAACTCCTATCCTATAAAAATACTTTAATGAACAGTTGAATTTGTCTTTGCTTGAAGTTGAAACTACCCGACCTTCTAGCATCAAGTACGACAATGGAGCGCACGTGATGGAAGAAAAAGATGAGGCTGTGACACTAACATGAGCGAGTTGCTGAACAGTGACATCTTTGGCATCTCTATGCTATATAAATAGGAAAACCTTTGGGTTGTATGCAATCTCATATATTATACAAAAAACATAATGGTAGCAGCGAGTGTATCCCAAGCCTTATCAGAGTGTAAGGTCGCGGGTCAGTGAGTTAGCGGGAGGATGGAGTTTAGTAACATTTGCGATTCAATGAGCTCGTCGGCCCGTCTGCGGACTGCCAACCAATTGTGCTGAGGAGCCGATTGGATCTCGACGTGACAACCAAGGAACAATTTGCTTATTTAGTGCGTATTTAGTGAATTTAGTTAATCGCCTCTGTGGTCTAGCGGTCCGGGTGTTGGACTTGACTACATGAGGTCCCGGGTTCGAATCCCGGGTCGGCCAACAAAAAGAAAAATTGGATTTTTCCAATTTTCTAATAAAAAAAATGTTGGTCGGGATTGGAAATGTGCCCGGTTGGCGATAGGCTTGCCACCTATCACACTGTGGGACTTAGTGTCTTCGGCTAGCCGTGGGTGCCTTGGTTGTACCTCTGCCTACCTCTTCGGGGATATGGGCGTGAAGATACTTTTTTTTTAGTGAACAAAACATGTATACATAGATGTTTTATGTTTGTTACGGCCATTATAATAGCAAAAGACAACAGTCATCTTTAGACACCTTAAATGTTACTGATACCTTATGGCCGGGATGCACGTGTGCGGGTTTGCAAAATAGGCGAGAGTAACAAGGGTAATAAGGTAAATGACACCTCCGCACCTCCGCACACGCTCACTAAAACCTAATTTTAAAAACCCTTTTTTTAATTGGAATGGTTTGTTGCTTCCGATCTAACGTCACAGATTTAACTTTAACACTTACATTTGTAATGTGCTAAAGAACAACAAAATAAAAAAACAATCCTACAATAAAAAATAAGCAATGTGTGAACGTAACACACGCAAAGATACGCGTAAAAAACATAACTCTTATAGTTGAATCGAGTGAATATAGAAACCACCATCTTGACGCCCGCCAAGCCCATCCCATCTCAATAAAGTATAAACAATAGCTCATTTTGTCACGAAATTAATACAAGGATGTTATGAGGACGTCGCGGAGGAAGAGTTGTCTGAAGCATATGGGTTTATACGACGTCATTTCCTTTCACCTACTTCAAACTTAAGTGTATCAGCTGTGCGATACATTTTATAAAATCTTAAAATAGTTGTGGTTAGAAATATTCTAGAAAATGTTTATTTATTTATTTATTTATTTATTTATTTAACACTTTATTGCACACAAAAATTAAAATACACAAAATACACGAGAAGTTAAAAATGCACAAAAGGCGAGCTTATCTCTAACTAAAGAAATTTCTTCCAGCCAACCCAAAAAAAATTAAGCTGTGAAAATAAAATGGAAGGCATCGTGTACAAAACAATTAACTATAGCTATACTTGGAACGAATAAATAAAAATATACTAAAAAAGTGTGTAAAAAAAAACAGGTACAATTATAATTATTAAAATATCTTAGTATATGAGTATGTTATTGTGTCAACGATAAGTAATGTTCCTTCAATCTTTTCTTAAAAGTAGGTAAAGAATGTTATTTGAAATACATTAGTTTGAACTTTATCGATGTAAAACAATATAATAAGTTTGCACAAAATGTACATTAAGTAAGTATAGTAGTAAAAAAGTTGTACAAAAAACAGCTTACATGTGTTGAAAAGAATTTTGTATTTTACGTAGTACAAAATCAGACAGAAATAGTAAGATATCAACCAAAACAAATGCTGAAATGTTGAGAATTTCATGTTTTAGAAGTAGTGAGAAATTGCATGTGCCGAACCTAAAACTTAATATTTATAAAAATAATGTTTAGTGCATGTCCGTTCGTATATACAACCAAATTCCTGATAATCTCAAATCCATTAAAAAGATTTCGATGGAAGGTATTTGACTTATTAGAAAAAACATATCATAGTGTCAAAGATTTTCTTGTTGGGTATGTCAGAAAGAGCATGAAAGTAGGATAAATGCGGTCGAAATGAGAGCACTACGGAAAATCTGTGGTGTAACGCTCGCTGACCGCATTCGTAACAGTGAGATCCGAGAAAGAGTGGGATTGAAAGAAAGTGTTGCTGTTAAAATGCGAAAGGGCATGCTCCGCTGGTTCGGTCATGTGGAAAGAATGACAGATGAAAGATTGACAAAGCAGATATACAATGCGAATGTGGATGGATGTAGGTACCCGGGGAGACCAAGGCTGACATTTCACGATCAGATCAATAGGATATTATCCGAGGGTGGTGTCAAGAGTCTCCGAAACCGGCGTGTTTGTATGAAAAGGGTTATGAATGTGAAGGAAGCAAGACAGGTTTGTCAGGATCGTGAGGTCTGGCACTCGATACTCTCTGCCTACCCCGTAAGGGACTTGGCGTGAAGATATGTAAGTATGTATGTATGTATTTTCTTGTAGAAAAAAAATTGAAGTAAAATAATTGTAATAATTATCAACAAAAAAAAGTATCTTCACGCCCATATACCCGAAGAGGTAGGCAGAGGTACAACCAAGGCACCCACGACTAGCCGAAGACACTAAGTCCCACAATGTGATAGGTGGCAAGCCTATCGCCAACCGGGCACATTTTTTTATTAGAAAATTGGAAAAATCCAATTTTCTTTTTGTTAACCTCATGCAGTCAAGTCCAACACCCGGACCGCTAGACCACAGAGGCGATTATTAACCAAATATAATGAAAATTATGGTTGCCGAGGAGTTTGTTGTTTGTCTTCTCCTGTCTGGCTAGTGGAAACGGTGGTAGTTTACAGTAGACAGGGTTAAATTTA
>NJDC01005319.1:12195-26069 GCA_002245475.1 Calephelis virginiensis
AAAAAAGTATCTTCACGCCCATATACCCGAAGAGGTGGGCAGAGGTACAACCAAGGCACCCACGACTAGCCGAAGACACTAAGTCCCACAATGTGATAGGTGGCAAGCCTATCGCCAACCGGGCACATTTTTTTTATTAGAAAATTGGAAAAATCCAATTTTCTTTTTGTTGACCTCATGCAGTCAAGTCCAACACCCGGACCGCTAGACCACAGAGGCGGTTATTAACCAAATATAATGAAAATTATGGTTGCCGAGGAGTTTGTTGTTTGTCTTCTCCTGTCTGGCTAGTGGAAACGGTGGTAGTTTACAGTAGACAGGGTTAAATTTAATTATAGTTTTAATATGTTTGGTAATAAATATTAAACTAGTTATAAATATACATAATTGGCTTAAAAGTTAAATCATATGTAATTAAGCTAAATATCTATCTAATATATATAAATCTCGTGTCACAATGTTGGTCCTCAATGGACTCTTAAACCACTTAACCGATTATAATAAAATTCACACACCATGTGCAGTTCGATCCAACTTGAGAGATAGGATAGCTTACATCTCAATTTATCGCGGGCGAAGCCGCGGGTAACAGCTAGTTTTTTTAATAAATATTAAAATGTTTGCACACCAAAATATGGTAGAGTATGTTGATATACTTAAATATTTTTGTAACATCTCATTTACACCCATATTCTGCAAAAAAAATAATTTTCTTTCTTTCTTTATTGCGGAAGTCAGTTTCCTATTTTGTTGTTGCTATGGTTACGAAAACTTATAAACAACTTAAATAATTTATACATAATGCGAAATAGAAGGATTATATTGTAATCACTTCGTTAACAACAGGGCGATTATAAGGCCAGGTCAGGTCAGCATTAGCCACGCAGAAACGTGTTAAAGTACTTTTTGTAACAGACGCCTGATTGACCTGGGTTAAGATAGATATGTCCTCAGTTTCTTACATACGGAAATTAGCTTGTCGTTAATCAACACAATTTTAAACTAACTAGTAACATTGTCAAATAAAGTTGTGGTTTTCCAATTTTCTTGACAAATGTTCCATAAAATGATAATCGATAGTCCTGCTAAAACTAAAAACCGCCTGGACAAATATCCAAAACATCAACAGTAGCTTTAAAAGGTGAATAGGTACTCGTACTTTTAAAGCTTATATTAATGTCTTGGAAATCTGTCCAGGCGTATTCGAGTATGAGCGAGACTATCAAATAGCATTTCATTTTAATTCCATATAAGAAAATTATTACTTATTCCTGAATAATGGACAAGTTACCTGACCATTTCTCATCTGAAAAATAATCGGTGATAATATACCATCAGGTGTAACACCTGCCCATTTGTTTTCTTTTCATTAAAAAAAATTCGAACACATGATACATTTTATACTAACATGTTCCATAACTGGGGTTATAAGGATGTCCAGTCGTCGCTACCGGAGATGTTATGGGTGTGACACACGATTGCATTTAATTTAAAATTTATTGACAAAAAATCTCGAATTGTCGCAGTTAAGATACATTTGATTTTTAAATTCTGTTTTAAATTATCCTTTAACTTTCTAACTACAAGTGTAATAACTTTGTTTCTATAAAATTCAGAGAAAGACAAATAATCGCCTTGAACTAGATTTAAACTTGTAACCTTTCGTCTTAAGTCCAATAAATGCTCTACCCATTTGAGCCACTGAGGGTTCAAGTCTCGTGGCGAAATTTTTAATTCCTTTGTAAGATATTTTTAAGGTTGTGTGTTATTTCATATAGGTAACAGCTGAAAATTTAGTTAATAAAAAAGTGTTTTGTTATAAAAAATACATTTAATGTGATATATTTAAATAAAGGTTTTGTCCGTATATTGAATACATTTTAGAAATTATCCTGCAAAAAAATATAGGATGGCCCCCACACAATGTATATATATGTACCTTATGTAGCTAAGAACCACGTCGATTACGTCATTTAAAAAAATCCAAGGCCATAACATGTTTTTTAATTTTTTCATTGCCAGTTTTAGAGTCACTGAAACCTCTGTTATAGTCCAGTTTTTTTATTTAACCTATGTTACATTATAATCGATTTAATTAGACCAGAATTTTAAATAACTTAATGTCACACACGCGAAGCTGCGAGCAGTCTTATTAGGTACATAAATGTGCAAAAGTCATTATGTTGGATACGTTATAGTTTCTATTTGCAACATAAAAGAGTTAGTGTGGCAGTAAATCACTGCCAATAAGTGTTTCTGTTTTGTTCAGTAAATGATTCATTCACATATTTGTTAAAAGTTGTGAAGGAGAATCTATAGACTTTTATAATAATATTAGTACTATGTAATACTGATAGCTAGGGGTTATAGCCTATAGTACATAGTCGTATTATGTAAATTATATCAAAGAACACTTACAACATCTTTAAATATTTTTTCTATTATATTCGAAGGCAAACAAGCAGACGGATTTCCCGATGGTAAGAAATTCACGCCGCCTAGAAACATTCAATGTGGTAATGGTGCGTTGCCAAACGCTGACGTTATAGCGGCAGGAATAGATAAGGCGGACAAGTAGAAGTAGAAAACTATTGCGGTTGTGAAACATATAATAACATAATATCCCCACATAATACTACCAGGAACTGCTGGTGTGTAGAGAGTTATGCACCAAATTGTCCGGGTATTCGACCGTCCTCACTTATTTTATTTTATTAATTAAACAAAATCCACAGTGCTCAAATAAAAAATATCGGTACTTATGTATACAACAAATGACCAATTAAAGGTTTAGATTTTACTAGGATTCACATTGTGTCTGAGTGTGTATGCGCGAGTGCACGTCTGTGTAAAAACTGTTTAGCACGTGCGATTTGTTTTCTTAAAGTCTTTTTAAGCATTTCGCTATTAAGTACCTATCTAGCAAAACGGGTACAAGGCATTAATTTTCAAACAAATTAGAATGCCTAGAACTTTTTCTAGATGTGCACAGAAAACGAAGATGTAAGAGGTGAGAATAGCACTACCTACTCTTTGTATGGCACACATTTACATTGTATCCAAAAAATAACGTTTACATTTTAATGTCAAAAGTCTGTGAGTACTTTGGTATAATTAATTGGCATAATAGAAAAACGATAATTGAGGTAATTTGTTATGTAAGTTTCCGATCTTATTTATGCAAGTTTTGATATGTGGATTCCATACCTTAGATCAGCCTTTCCCAAAGTGGGCGATAACGCCCCCTTGTGGGCGCTGGAAGCCTAGAGGGGGGCGGTATAAATCTTGAAAAAAATGTTTTTTTTTAAACTAGGCGCAACAAATATGTTATTGAGGTTATTGACAAGAAAAAAACGAGGGGGGGCGCTACAAAACAACTGATTTTCAAAGTGAGCGTTACATGAAATAAGTTTGGGAACCTCTGCCTTAGATCAACAAGAGTGAAGATTCCGTACGTATGTGTAATGAAATATGTTTACACTGTCTACATTCGAAAAATCACTGCTAATTCTCTTAACACATCCTAAATTACTTAATTTCTGCTGCAAATTTCTTATTTTTTTTACTTTTGGCATTTTCTTGTCCCTGTATAAATTATATATTAGACTTTTACTTACATATATTTAATCTTTAATCTAAACATCGTGGTCAAAGAACATTTCCTTAAGTAGGCACAAAATATGGACAAGTAGAGAAGTCAATCTTGTGCATGTACTTCTCTTTTGATAACTCTCACACTCGACTTGCTAGGGTTGTCACCTTTGGCTTATGCACAAAACAAATAGTAGTGGCACTCAAATTAATTGTTTGCTTTGTCGTTGGGAATGAACCAGGAAGTTAATTAGAAATATAAACTTATAAATATATAAATAAAATTTTTTAATGAAATTGAATTAAAATTATTTATGTCTATTAAAATGCTAAAAAAATATCTATAAGAACATTTACCATGTCATGTTGTGCAAACTTTTTAACATTTATACAAATGAATTATTTAGGTTTTTTTTCTAATTGATTCAAATTACTTATCAATTACTAATAGAATTCAACACATTCAACGCACATGCGTTGTTGTTTTCTACTGTGAAAAGTCCTATAACCATCATCTAGTTGGGACTTTTTCTAAGACCCCTTAAAATTGCGACCCATCTAGATCGATTTACCCACTATAGCGCAGCATTTCAAAGAACTATCGGAGCGTTACTTTGAAAAAACGGCTGCCCACCCGAATCCTGTGATAGCATCCGCGTGTGACTACACACCGGTCGCAAACGCTCCCTCTAATCATAGCAGACCTCGCCACGTGTTATCGGATCCTCCGGACCCAATAACCCGACTCCAAACCGGAACACGACAAATTCACATCACTTTAACATAACACTACACCGTCGCCGCCGGTCTCGGTGACGACGACCTCTCTTGCGCCCGGCGCCTAACGCCGAGCGACGAGCCACAAATACTCCTCCACCATGTCCACCCAGTAACCAGAACGCAGCACCAAGTCGAGGTACGGTCTCCCGGGAGACAGCCCTTGGTGCTGGCGTTGTAGGTAACAGCCCAATCCATCTAAATAATGATGTCTCGGGCTGAGCACTCTGCTCGGCCCACAAAGTTCGGTGAAGTTGTAAAAAATCGTAAGATTAGCAACAAATAAGTCATTCAAAAAAAAAGACTCATCTAGAAATATCCTATCTTAAATTGTAAGCCCTACACTATAAATTATCTATTTTTTTTATGGAGCACCGTGCTATGTAGTGTTGCAGTAAAGCGCTCTTACAGAAAAAAAAATATTTAGCTTGATTTTGTTAAAAGTATTTTGACATTGTACAGCAGCACTTTACTTTTGGAGAGCTCAAACAATATCTATTCCTCAGTAGCAAGAAACTTAAGGTGATGGGTAACTTACGGCCGTATTCAGAGACGTCAGTTGTCTTTTAATCAGTCATAAATCCAACATTTTCAAAGCGAAATTGTGACATAACAATAGTTTCAATATTAATTGGTGTCCTACTGGCTGACTAAATGCAGAGTTCTTCGACTCGCTCAGATTGGTACTGACGCCTGTGGTATGTTATGGTGGAGTCATATTGACTATAACCACAAGAAGTCCACCACTTCACTAGGTACCAGGACTGTGAGAATGCTTTCGCATACTTCCTCATTTCCGACGGCGCTGGATTTCGCAATACCCCTGTAACAACAGGTACTGCATCGTCTGTAGCAGTGTGCGAGAACTGAACAGCTGAAGCCCAAATGGATCCTTCTACACAGGCCCCACAGCCGACTCCCCACGAGAACTAAACGACCTGCCTCCTGCTCGTGTTCTTTAAAGCCAAAAGGTGACTGAGGACCAGCCACTTCGGTTTAGTTAGCTTATCCGCGGGCATCTGAAAATATCATTTACTGAGCCATTTGAAAGGCTTTGAACAATGGGACAGAGAGTGGAAAGGAACCAATGTAATATCTACTTGATAAACACTAAGCCACCAAAAGTGGTAATGGTGCGTTGCCAACCTGAGGCTGGGATGTTAGGCCAATCCGGGCGAGTCCCTGCGAAACTCAACCACCTAGTACTTCTTACGATAAAAACTCTTCGGCTTGTTTTCCTCCATATTTTGATTTAACATTTAGCAGGTTAAGTTAAGGACCCATTAAATCACAACTTAGATGGAAAAAAGTTGACCCAATTTTACTGTTAGCAATAGCAATAGCAATCGTTGCAATTTATAGGAGCGAGCGGAATAGTCATACAAAAGGTTTCATATAATTTTGTAAGCAATTTTTTTTTTATTTTTTTATGTATTTATTTACATTAAAGATAAGCATATGATTATAAATAAAGGTGCAACATAAACTCGTAAGACTTTTTCTGTGCACTAGTGAGTCTAGAGTAAGAGATTCTAACAGGTTTAACAAAAATTCGTATTTCACGTAATTTTGATCTCTAACGGTCAATATTAATAATCAATCCTAATCCAAAACTTGCTGTCCAAGATTGATATTTCGATCCATTTTTATGTTATCGCTTGCCAATAACATATCTGTGGACAGGATAAATATGGCAATTAGGTATGGGATAGGCCGCGTGATACGCAGCTATCTAGATTGCTTGAAATCCATTAGATTGAGATACATTATTAACATTGGCCGATAATCGACCTGTATAAACTCAAGTTGTCTTGTCTTAACTCCCTATCGACCGCTTTGAACATTTATTTAAGTAGTAAATAACTGTTTGTTTAATTAATTAATAAAAAAATACTAATCTAAAATGTCTAGCTTAGCACAATAATTTATACCAACCGCAGTTAAAGTGTTTTCTACAAATTTGGGACTGGACCTTTCTCGAAGCGATTTGTTGAGTTTTTGTACTTTAGTTGAATTATACTAGGTGAATACATTTTTTCGGATATGACGTCTGTAGGAGATTTATTAAAAATACTGAATTACAAGCACATAGGCTCATACAGATACTTGAAATAATATTGATGTTTAAAAACCACCCCTGCCACTGACCTACTACTGACTGACTGACTGACTGACTGACTGACTGACTGACAGACAGACTGACTGACTGACTGACAGACAGACTGACTGACTGACTGACAGACAGACTGACTGACTGACTGACTGACTGACTGACTGATCTAATGATCATCAATATTCAAAGACTCCTAAAATGATAAAATTTGATATAAGAATAATTATAAGTACACAACCAACAAATAAGTCTTAAGCTTGTATGTTTATAAACTTTCACATCATATTTTTAAAGTAAGGCTTAAACTTAAAAAATTAGGGTATGAAAGTATGTATTAAACTTTCATATTTTATTAAACCCTAATAACTTGTGTTTTAATTAGAACGGATAAACAAAATTCTCAGAATATGATGTCTGTAGTATACTTATAAAATATTCAAATCTTCAATTATCTTATAATAATCTTAAGCTTAATTACATTTATTTTCCCTGTATCGGTCCGGGTTTCCTCTGTATAATAGACCACCTGCTTTCCTGCCTGGCAACTGGCAACTGGCAAAAGGCGAGCAAAAATTGAATGAGTCATTGCCGAAGAGACTACAGGTGGTCCAGTGCTGTGCATCATCTGTGTACTAATTCCCACCGCCATAGTGACAGTGTCATGTTCTGGCCCGAAGGGTAGGGCAGCTGGACTTGCACAATGGCCTAATATATCGACCACAAGACAGCAAAGCACCTATAACATCAGTTGTGTTTTTTTTTGTTTGCTATTTTAGCACGTTTAAATCCAGTTCATTAGTAATCTATTCACTGCAGACATCGAAATTCATACTCCCTGAAGTATTTTCTTCTTGAAATATCTTCTTCCTGAATTATCCTTCTGAAATATGGCATGGAGACTAGTATTAATACAGAATAAACAACAAATTCTAAAACTTAAAACGTTTACAAATTAGGCTAGTTCTTTCTACGAATGTGAAAATTTAAGATAAAGCCAAAATTTAATACCCTATTAGAATTGTTATGTGTACAAGCAACAAAAAAATAATACTTTGAACTTCTACCTGCTAATGTCAAAAACTGGGGGATTCGAGTTTATGAATGTATTAGTTTGGATACAGTGAAGTAAGGAGCTCTCAATGGTCAATGTAATTATGATCATATAGGTATGTAATGTTTTATGTTACAGTTTTTGTACATAATCAAATGTATTAATTGATTTGTCATGAAACAGAGTAGTTGGTAAAAAGTTATTAGATGTCATGTAGAGCCAAGGATCCAACTCTACAAGTTTCAACTCTACAAATCTGCACCTCATGAAACGTTACACCTTAGTTAAAATATTGTATGGCTTGGCCGTTTACATACTACAACAACTATTGTATAGTAGACAAGTAGGGATCACTGAATTTATGTTTTATCCAACACTTACATAACAGTAACGAAATAGCTAATCAGTATATTTTGACGTCGTAAAGAATACGAGGAAAATGTTTATTGAGTTAGACGTTTTATGTGACATCTAATAGCTTTTTAACATGGTTGGTTATTGACCGATATCTTGGCAACGTTTGATGTGAAATATTTTTAAAACTTTCAACGATCAACTATACTACTGCTGGAGGTTACACTCCTAACAAAGAACGAATGTTACGACTATTTCCAGATATTGCTGACTCTATCTAATGTACCAACCTCTCTTTCAGAGAGTCTTGTGAAGCCAATTAACAAAATCTAAATGAGACCATGTCGGAATGTGCTACAAAAAAGTACCGAAATAATAACATAACTTTGCTTATAAATGCTTCTAAAATCAAAATGGTATAGTGACATGTAATTTACGTACGTTTGGTATAGTATGGCGTGTCCTTGCATGTAGGATGTCTTTGTTTTAGATGGATAAAACAGCTGTCCAAAGCGATTAAAAAAAAATCTTTGTAAGTTTTAAAACCACGTAAAATTGCAAAAACCGACATCAAATTCAACAGTACGTCTCCTAGGTATTCTGACGCCCATATCCCTGAACAGGTAGGCAGAGGCATACTAAAGGCACCCATGACTAGTCAAAGACATTAAATCCCACTAATTCTAATTTTATTAGAAGATAAAAAAAAACATTTTCCTTTTGTTGCTCGACCCAGGATCAAACCCGGGACCTCTTGGAGTCAAGTTCATCCCCTGACCGCTAGACCATAGAAGCGACAAGATCACCCCTAAGAATAACAAAAACACGAATTACTCTGAAAAATTAAAAAAAACTACTTCCCTTGTTTTGGATCTGGAACTACTTCTAAAATATGAACTAATTTATAATCATCAAAATATATTTATAGCTCGTGAGGTAATTGTGTAAGAAATATTTAAAAAAAACATGAAGTAGAAATTAACAAACTTTTCGTTTCTGAAGTTAGTTAAAAATATTTACCGCCCTCAGCCTTCAGATTATGACTTAACCGCTCTTGGAAACCAGTAATTGCTTTCTCAGATTTCAATCAGAGATGGTATGTTGTATACATTGGTCGCTCCACATCCCTCGTGGGTTTATACTAAATTAGTTTGCTACCGGTCTGTATGGCAAAAGATCGAAGTGAAAGTAAATATTTATACTACGCGCGTAACAAATTGTGCTACGCGTTTTTTGTTTATGCGATAATAATGGGGCTTTTGAAATGGTTGTGGGCTAAATTTTTTTCAGCTTTGATTAACTTTAACGCCCATACGTTGCTGAGTTTATCCTCCGATGAAAACATTTCGTGAGTATATATTTCCCATTCCTAATGATGATAATAGCAATTACAGAATATTTTTAGTAGAAAATTTGTTAGACATCAGCGTGCCACAACTGGCATATAAATTATGTGTTTGGAAAAATAATCATGCCAATGTCCCATTTCACAGAATATCACAGTACAAACATTATGGGATAGATGGCAGGGAACTGATTTATGTCACGGGTTATGTGATACAACTGTCTTCAGTAAATTCTTTTTTCATCTCTTTGTTATTATACAGTACATACTGACGCCATGACGATTTCAATGAAAGAACTAAGTTTATTGTAACTGAACCAGATTGGTATCATCTGTTCTTACCGCTTCAGTGCTCGCCACTGTTTCAATCTGGAAAGTAAATTAAACACTAACAAACTTGTACGTGAAACTGTTATCCATCTGCTTCTGTGTCTTCACAGATTGTTAAAACTAAATTTAAATATAATTTCCAGTAACATGAATAGCTCACAAGTCAGGACTTTGAAACTTAAGCTGGTATGTTAAGCCAAATCAGAACACGACACTAGCAAGCATTTACGGTACGGACCTAAGATTTAGAAATTATAGATAGCAACTGACGAGTTCTATCAAGTCGCACGGAAGTGATGTCATTTCTAGTACCCGACGAAATAAGAAGACTAAACGAAAGCCTAAAAAATCCTGAATGAAGGATTCGTTGTGGATTTTTTATATAGTAGCTGACGTAATCGCAAGTTTCTACATTCCGGATATTTACGGAATTATTGAACATTATGATTGCATGTTTTTATGTGAAGAGATAGTTATGAGGCTCTAGTACGGCATTGGACTAGACTTTATGAGGTCCCGCATTCGATCGTCGAGTAATATAACAAAAAAGAAATATTTTTTTCGCCTCGCCTCTGTGGTCTAGCGGTCCGGGTGTTGGACTTGACTGCATGAGGTCCCGGGTTCGAATCCCGGTTCAGCCAACTAAAAGAACATTGGATTTTTCCAATTTTCTAATAAAAAATGTTGCTCGGGATTGGAATGTGCCCGGTTGGCGATAGGCTTGCCACCTATCACACTGTGGGACTTAAGTGTCTTCGGCTAGTCATGGGTGCCTTTGTTGTACCTCTGCCTACCTCTTCGGGGATATGGGCGTGAAGATACTATTTTTTTTTAAGTTTTCTAACAACAACTTATGCGGTTGTTGTATATGCCTTGTACGCGGTCAGATTGCAAGCATATCGCTTGCAATCTACACTGTCGGACGTATTTTCTTCGTTTAGTCATCGATGCCCTGCTTATATCTCTGTCTACCTCTTCAGGTATACGGACGTGAAGGTACTGTTTATAGTTAATTTACTCAAGAGTGACATAGTTTACTTTTTATCCCACTACTTAAACGGGTCCCCGCAGGATAAACTATATGATACTCGGCCGTAGTTTCGGGTAACGTCTAGTAGATTTATATCTATAAGTTATTATCTATGGTTTAGCGACAATGTATTCCGCCATTGTATGAGTGCGTTAGGTTCGTGTACCGGCGATAATTACCTGTCAGCAGTAATTAATGGTGGAATAACAATAGTTATTAACGCGTTCTCGCAAATAACTGCATTTGTATACAGCAACGTGTCTTTTAGTTATTAGTTTTCTTTTGTGACAAGTTGTTTTAACTATTTTAACATAAACAGTCGCCTGGTCTTCCCTTTAAATACCTTAATAATAAACATAGACTAAATTACAAAAAGGTTGAAGATGATGTTATAGTCTTTATTGCTGTACTGTCAATTTTATGTTATAGGAGAGAAGCAACTCTTGATGGTAAACACAGTCGTCGCCTTGTACGAGATATTATTGATCGCTATCTTATAATCGACGACCAAAGCCTCGTGTGCTAGCCTATGGCAAGCACTGGCACTGCGGCGGCAGATACAGTTAAAGAGGAGGCGCCAGTTACAAACTCGCTGCACTGCACACTGTTACCTAGTTAGGATTGCGCTAGGGGAATGAACTAGTAAACTTAGTTACTTGGTGTCACGAGCAGACGACGATGACAATACATCCCAACGAAAAGAATAACAATCTGTTTGTCATTTAGTAGAACAATGTAAAACTACGGAAGCTGTAAAACTGAGAGCACTACGGAAAATCTGTGGTGTAACGCTCGCTGACCGCATTCGTAACAGTGAGATCCGAGAAAGAGTGGGATTGAAAGAAAGTGTTGGTGTTAAAATGCCAAAGGGCATGCTCCGCTGGTTCGGTCATGTGGAAAGAATGACAGATGAAAGATTGACAAAGCAGATATACAATGCGAATATGGATAGATGTAGGTACCCGGGGAGACCAAGGCTGACATTTCACGATCAGATCAATCGGATATTATCCGAGGGTGGTGTCAAGAGTCTCCGAAACCGGCGTGTTTGTATGAAAAGGGTTATGAATGTGAAGGAAGCAAGACAGGTTTGTCAGGATCGTGAGGTCTGGCACTCGATACTCTCTGCCTACCCCGTAAGGGACTTGGCGTGAAGATATGTATGTATGTAATGTAAAACTAATAGGTATCACTTTTCGACTATAATACACATATAATATAGGGTTGTTGCGCCTGATCGCGTCCACTTAGTGGAGTTTGCAGGTTTGAGGTAAAATATAAAAATGTTCTGGATCTAGTGTTGAATTAACTAATATTGTAACCCATCCGTAGTATAGTCTATTTAAGGATGAAGCTAAGTTTTAGCCAAAATGTCTAGTGATTATTTTTTAATAAATAAAATAACCGAAATAAAGCGATTTACCCAGTTCGCGTCCACAATTTCCAGATCGCGTCCACCCATGGACCAGTTTGCGTCCACCTACTTATAAAGGGGTTAAAGGGAGATTTTATTAAGAAATTTTAAAGAAACATTGGGTTTCAACTATTACTGTATAAAATACATATGTTCACGCCTAGTCCCTTGCTGGGTTGGCAGAGAATATCGAGTACCAAGTGGTACTAGCTTCCTCACAATAATTCTTTTTTCATACAATAAAAAGCTGGTCGTGGAGATTGTGGTGACAAGAGTTGGCCGTGGGTTAAAATTGACCATGGAAAGTCAACATGGTCTTCCCAGGTAACTAAGTACATCTATCCACTTTCGCAATATATGTCTGTACTGGCAATCTTTCATCTGCCATTCTCACAACATGAATGAACCAACGGAACATGCCCTTACTTATTATTGTACAAACACTTTTTTAATCCCACTCTTTCTCGGATCTCACTGTTACGAATGATGTCAATCAAACTATCTACCCCTGCTAAAAGCACTACCTAGACAAACAAACTCATTTGTTTCCAGCACTACTACGTCTACTAAAACTCTTGAATAGGTACGTTCTGGCTACATCTCTTTCATATGCTATTTTAGTTTCATTTGGTATTCAAATGTAGATACGCCTTTTTTTCTCCAATCAACATTCATTAGTTCATTACTGTTTGGAGCTCAGATGATTTGGAGCCCAAAATTGCATTATCTATTGTTCATATCAGACAGGTCACCACTAGGTCATATAATTTTTCTGTTTTTATTCAAAATATTTTAATTCTAGAATACAGACATTTTAAAATATTTATTAGATTTTGTTGGATAAGTTAATTTGAAAAGATGGTAGTAAGTAATTTTTTTTATAGATTTCACATCAAGCACGTCCATGTCACACTTTTTTCCTAACTATTATTACCTATGGTGTTCCCTCTTTTATTCTTGAAATCTCTTTATCTTTATTATTTTCTAATGAAAACATCGTCATCCGGGATAGAACATGTGCCCGGTTGGCAATAGGTTTGCCACCTATCGCATTGTGGAACTAAGTATCTTAGGCTAATCGTGCGTGCCCTAGTTGCACCTTTGTCAAGTTGTTTGTGGAATACGAGCCTGAATATACTTTCATAATTGTCTTTATGTATTTAAAATTTATCATACAGCTGCTTGTGTGTTGAGTGGAAGAAGGCAGAAAAAGTTGAATGCGCTTGTTCCCTTCCGGAGCGGTGGTGGGTACTAGTCCCGATGGGATGATACAATGCACTCTACCGACTACCACCTATCTATAACTGTCTCATTAAATTTTATAAAACAGTTACGTAAGATTTAGTATTTAAATAAACAAGTGGACGCAAACTGGTATATAGGCTTATTGGAAATGTGTCCCGATCCCGTTAAGGGGGTGTAGTTGAGGTCACTAGCTAACTAATTACCCATGAGTATGCGGGGAAAAAGTGAACCAATGACGAGTTAATTTTTTTTTCCTTTTTTTTAAAAAAATAGGGTATTACAACTTTCAAAAGAAGATTTAAAAAAAAACTACGGCGTATTTTAGTATAAATATTTATCTTCCAGTTACAGCTTACTCTAGTACATTATAAAACACAATAAAATAAATAAAAACATTCATAGTTTTGAAATAAGAGATAGAAAACTCTACATTTTTTATGATTTTTACAATGTTGTTTGGAATAAAGTGTTTTTTTTTTCAAAAAATCACCTATGTACTTGGACGGCAGAACACTTTAAAAACATCTACACATTATTAGCTATCCAACAAGATACAACATTTACACAAAAAGTTACATAATAATTTTAATAAAGATTAATAAACATAAACAGGAAATGAACCTT
>NJDC01005319.1:26924-40731 GCA_002245475.1 Calephelis virginiensis
TCATTTTAACTCTAAAAAATAAAAAAATCAATCAAAATCATCAATATTTTTATTCTTTTAATCATTTTCAAGGCCTAGGAACAAATACAATCTTTAATTAATCTTAAAACATTGAAAAATTACGTATGAAACCCGCGCCGGTTCACTATTTTTTTACTTAAATTATGGATATTTACAGAACTTTTTAATATAGGTAAGATTAATTCTTTTTTGAAACAGGAAAAATTATGCGAACAGTTCTTTTGTCTGTGTATGTATGTTCCTAATATATTGTATAATAGGCAGAAACGACTTTTAATTTCCCTAATTTGTTAGTACACTTGTTGATAAGGGTTTTTTAAACGGTGTCCGCGAAATGGACCCGAACTGGGGCGTGGACGCGAATAGGCTCACATACCCTATATCAATAATATATTTGGTGCATAGACATCTATGTTTGTCGAGCGACATACATAGATGTCTATGCACCAAATATGTCGTACTTAAACATAAACTAGTTATACGAATAATAAAATGTGGTAGACATTATTCTACTATACAATATATAACTTTGTAACGCTATATCTTCGTAAATAAGCCGTTATTTGCCTAAAGCTTAAACTCTTTTTTTGACGGTAATAACTTGCCAGTCTATCTAATTTAAAGATCTCAAAAGCTAATAAAATAAGTGCGATAAAATTATTGGCACAGTTCCAAACTTCTCCAGCATCAAGGTCAGGGTTCGGAGGCAGCCTTTCCATAAATTATTCAGTTTTACGTCCTGTTATATTCTCTGAATATTAAAAAGAAACGGAATTGTCCAAAACGGCCTTTGTTGATATTATAAAATGTTGGCTATTTAATTTTTCTAGAATTTTCGCTTGTAATAGACAGTGGTGTAGCGGTCTGTGTTGGACTGACTTCACGAGGTCCCAGGTTCGATCTCCGGTTCGGGCAACAAAAAGAAAATGCCCGGGATTGGATCTTGCCCGGTTGGCGATAGACTTGCCACTCATTACATTGTGAGACTTAGCGTCTTCGGTTAGTCTAGGGTGCCCTGGCTATGCCTCTGCCTATATATTCGCAAATACGGGCGTGATATCTTCACTTTTTTACTTAATAAATAGAATTGATTTATAAATGTGGTATCGGTACTCAATTTACTAATTGCAAACTATAATCATTGATGTTTGGCTAGTGCTTGCTGCTTAGAAATGGCGTTCACAAATTCTTATTATTACACTATCACAACATTTTGTTTTAAATAAGCGGCCAAGTGCGAGTCGGACTCGCCCAAGAATGGTTCCGTAGCAGGAAGTAGCATAATATCAAGGTTCTTTGGATACACATTATAATATCTATTACGTATTAGAATAGTTGATTAACACCCATAACAGCTATATTTGATATTTTCCATCGTCAGCGCTTGGTAAAACTTCCAAATATTCATATTTTTAAACAAATAAACACTTGTTCTGTTTTACATATCACTTATAATTAATCATTTTGTAAGCCTACCGGTGGATGATGCTGTGTAAGCGAAACCGGTAGGCTTAGAAAATAATAAAGTATCTTCACGCCCATATCCCCGAAGAGGTAGGCAGAGGTACAACCAAGCCACCCACGACTAGCCGAAGACACTTAGTCCCACAATGTGATAGGTGGCAAGCCTATCGCCAACCGGGCACATTTCCAATCCCGACCAACATTTTTTTTTATTAGAAAATTGGAAAAATCCAATTTTCTTTTTGTTGGCCGACCCGGGATTCGAACCCGGGACCTCATGCAGTCAAGTCCAACACCCGGACCGCTAGACCACAGAGGCGATTAAAGAAAATAAAAAAAAAAGAAAATAATAAATTTTAAGTAATACGTAAAACAGTACAACTGTTTCTTTGTTTAAAAATATAAAGAGCCATAATACCAATATGTATTTTGCTTACTTGGGGTTAGATACAATTTGTATATCTTGTCCAGGGATATTTATTTATTTAATATTTATACAAAGGCTGTGGTTAACGATATGAAAATAAAATCTTGCTAGATCTCGGTTGATGAAAAAAAATGAGTTTCAGTTATATATGGAACTACCAAAATTTATTGTTCTTGTTCTATTTTGGTGTAAAACTTTTAATTACACAGAATACATCTACTTCCCAAGTCTCAGTCAACAGCATAGTTCTTATTGTATGGAAAAAGGGGCTGTGTGTGACATTCGGTCGGACAGACATGACAAATATATAGGGATTCCGTTTTTTGGCCTTTGGCAACGGAACCCTAAAAAAAGAACCCCGGCTGCACCCGTTCGTGATAATCATAAAACCTGCTGAATGGATTTTGACCTCTGCAGTCTAGTATGACGTCCTGGATTCGATTACGGTCTCGTAAATAAAACTTTAATTTTTCAATATTCCAATATGAATATCGTTGCCCGGGACTGAAAAGGGGCCTGTGAAGTTTAGCAACTACGACATTGTAGGACTAGATTTCACCAATCATATTGAAAACCGAATTTATTAAAACTAAGTTCAGTGTAAACTAGTTCAATTATCTAGCTAGCTATGTTAATGTTTCGTGAAATTGTTTCAAATACATCATACATATTATATTATGTATCTTTCGATTTTTTTAATTATAACAAAAGTTCGCTAGTATATGAGTATATGTATATCCGTATATATTATATCGTTCCACTCGTCCTCGAGTTTTAGCAAGAGTAACGAACAGCAATTGAAGTTTATTTACTCGCAGTATAATTATAGGCTAACTTAGTATACTTCGTATCGCTCGATATTGACAGCTACTACATAGTATTTGATGCTCCGAATGTAAAACATTCCAAAATCAACGACTACTTACAAATTAAAAAATAATTAAAAAAAACGTTTTCCATTGGACCAAATTGTGATTCTAAGCCAATCTCGAATGCCCTTCACAAAACACAAAAAAAATCAGTTCACACAGTTACAAGTTATAGAAATGATAGATTAGATTTGGATCTAGGCTAAAATTTTTATCCTAATATTTCAGATCGTAGAGTGCTGTGCAGCAACTTGTCCGGGGAATACACCGCCTCTAACCATTACTGCCGCTATAATGACTCTGTCATGTTCCGGTTCGGATTAAGTAAACTTGCACAATAGGCCTGACATCCCGATCACAGGACAGCAACGCGCCTATTACATGTATGGTGCCTATTTTCTTTAACCGTCAGCTGGCCCGTGTGCTAGCTCCCTAACCTATGACATAAAAAATATTTCAGGGGGAGATGTAAAAAACTTGTATGTAATAAGCTGCAGGCAATTATAACGAATGAACGTTTGAAATTTATTTTTTTAAAAAGGCAGAAACAAAATTTAAAACAACAAGTCTGTCTAGTGAATGTACTTTTCTCTGTGTTCAGTTTAAATTAAGTATCTAATACACGTTGGGTTGATGCCCCTACAACGTGCCCTTGCAAGTGATGAAGGGATAACGCTTCTTCTTTATACTGTATAAGCTAGAGTACTTCGTCTGTCTTTATTTAAGTTTTTTTATGATTCAGAAGAATAGAAACACTTTAATGAGTCACTAATGTATAAAATTTAGTTGTAGTCATTTAATTTTCACAAAAACTAAAATGTTAGTTACAGTTAACAACATTCTAACTTTGCTAAATTAAAAACTAGGTTTGGGAGAAACCGGTGAGCTTCGTACGAGAACATAGACTTAAATTATAGTTAGTTTATTTTGTTTATATTATGTATATACATTACAATTAGATTTAATTATAATTAACAACAGATTAAAACAAATGAAATATCATTTACTTTATTAACTTAAATTAACTAGTAGTTCGCCCCGAACTGAGACTTCGCGATCAGCCGATAGATTCTTTACGTTTCTAACATTCCATCATTTTACATTGCTTTTATATGTTAATAAAATTTTAAACCAAATCAATCGAATTAATGGCTTGGAGTATTGTGTTAATAAAGAAACACACAACCTTGTTATGCTGCAGTCAGTTCCGACATGCTGTAAATTGACTAAGTGGCAGTACATCTTGCAATATCGGGCCTTGGCGCCACCGCCTACAATTTCTTGCTACCATATTGTAACGGGTAACCGGTAAACTTACTTACGAAAGATGTTTTATGTCACAGACTCAGGTTCGCAGCGCACCTTTCGTATCTAGAAAGGAATGTGTATTCCTTATAAACGGGGGATTCGTCTGCCTTTTAATAACATAAAAAAATAATTTATACATTTATTTCGCATTCGCAGCTTGTCCTTTTCACCAAATAATCTGTCTGTCAGTTGATTTTTCTATACTATCTTTTGACTTTTTGTCTTCTTGTTTTGTTTCAGAAAGTCTGAGTATGTGATGACTCAAGCCCGAGAACCGCTTACCATAATGGACGGCAACTTACAAACTGAGTTCTCCACGAAAACGAAACAAGGGATATATTTATCGAAGAGCCTCGCCCTGGTCGTCTTCGTTATTTTCGCCTTAGCACTAGTTGCTACCTCCTTCCTAGTTTACAACTTCGCAGCGTGTCCCCGAACGGACCAATTAGCTAACGTCACAAAATTTGGGCTCACGCAATGCGATCAGTCCAAATTATTAGTCCTGCCTTTACCAGATAAAAAAATCTTGCCAATAGAAACAACAACACTGTTGTATGAAACTACAACTCAAGAAGAACTAGTGACGGATGTAAGATTACCAAATAACATAAAACCTGATCGCTATTACTTAAAACTAACTCCATATATATATGAAGGTAACTTCACATTTGATGGAGAAGTTAGTATCGTAATAACTATTAAGAATAAGACAAACAGAGTTACATTTCATGGTGTAGAATTGTTTTATCATAGTATTAAATTGTTTAAACAAGAGGATGGTAAAGAGATAGAAATTGTAAGAAGGACTGAAGATGTACCGCGTCAGTTTCAAATTGTTTACACAGGAGAGTCTCTTATAGCCGGACAACAGTACGTACTGAATATTACATACACGGGACTATTGAATGACAATTTACATGGATTCTATAGAAGCTCATATGAAGAGAAAAAAGAAAAACGGTAATGTATTGATTTATTTTTAAAGTTATAACATAGATAACAAGCAGACAACTTCCCAGATTACAAGAGATAAACATCGCTCAGGACATCACAATCAATGAGTCGCTTTCTTATGACTTGGATAGATATTGAAGATGGCATTTCTGACAGGGACAAGTTTTAGGTTATGAAAATGAAAATCACTGTTGAGATTTCATAATTTTAGCATTTTTAGCATAAATTTTTGCCAACTTCTAAAGAAAGGAAGAACCGCAACTTTTGTCTTACAAAATATTATAAGCGTAAGATGAAGACTGAGGAGAAGCTTTTAGAAAATAGGGCGGCGGAGATCACCTACTATTAATTTTGTTCGTCGAGTGGCTAGCGTACACGCCTAACTACATCAACCAACCGCCACGCTCGGGTTCGATTCCCGGCATGTATTTGTGTGATGAACATTTAAATGACGGCATTTTCGGTTTTGGTTGTTTATTAAATTAAATTTATTCTGGTATCTATTTAAGTATTTCTATGTATTAGAATCGGTGACTAATACCCATAACACAAGCATATAATTTGCTTACTTCGGGGTTAGATTCAATTTGTGTGACATGTCTAGGGATATTTATCGCCTCTGTGGTCTAGCGGTCCGGGTGTTGGACTTGACTGCATGAGGTCCCGGGTTCGAATCCCGGGTCGGCCAACAAAAAGAAAATTGGATTTTTCCGATTTTCTAATAAAAAAAGGTGGTTGGGATTGGAAATGTGCCCGGTTGGCGATAGGCTTGCCACCTATCACATTGTGGGACTTAGTGTCTTCGGCTAGTCGTGGGTGCCTTGGTTATACCTCTGCCTACCTCTTCCGGGATATGGGCGTGAAGATATTTATATGTTATTTATTTATTTGTTTCTGCATGATCGTCTCTTTTCCCTTAAAATATTTAGTTCCGTCATCGTCACTCATGACACTGAGCTACTACAGTAATGGTTTTTCTCGTTCTCAAAATAATTTCCTTAAAACACAGTATGATAGAAATTATACACCATAAAAAAGTTGCTAATAAACTTCACCTTACTCCGTAACAAGCTGCGGAAGTCCTCAACAATAGTCAATTACTGCATTAGTATTCTTCTTGTGAGGTTCATATCACTACCTTTTACGTGTAATGTTTGTCTAGTGGAAGTCTGTTTCGCATGCAAATGGTCGGTTTTAATTTTTATTGATATAGATCTAGTGTTGAAATTTAAGTTGTGAATTTTGAGTCACTTAAAAGTGAGGGATTATTTTTTCATATTACAATATAATATTTTCAAGAAATATAAAGTAAACGATACGTACCGCAATCTCTACAGATGCTATTTATGTTATCGGCGCGTTGCTAAACTCAGAAAGAGACTAAGTTTTTTTGCGTAAGTCCATCGGCTATCGTAACAATCAAATCGAAATTGCTTGCTTGCTTGTTAGTTACTATCAAACCGAAATTATTAATGGCTTGTGCTTGTTAGTTTTATTATGAATTTCAAAATGAGTATGTTTTATACCTGCATTTTTTTATAACTTACAGATGGATAGCTGTGACACAGTTCCAGGCTACAGACGCCCGCCGCGCGTTTCCCTGCTGGGATGAACCAGCATTGAAGGCCAAGTTCACCATTAGCATCGCCCGTCCCAATAATATGACCTCTGTGTCCAACATGAATTTGATTGGAAGACAACCACAGTAAGTATAATGATGATGACATTACGTCTTTTTTGTTCAAGTGAAAGGCCAGCAAGTAAGAAAAATATAGTCCTTTTGGCACTAAAAGTGTTAACCTGAATATAGAGTGTGATTGTCTTTAATAACTAACTTTAACGGCAACCCTACCCTCTAGGTGGGAACACCTAGTCATGTACTTAGTACTAAAAACGAGTTGTGTTCATTATAGAAATACAGTTGGACTAGGTATCCCGGTATATAGGTATATCTAAGCATCCCGGGAGCAACCAAGGGTTGAACCATAAAACTCCAAAGATCTATTTCGATTTTCCTTGTTTTAAATTATGTCAGCAAAGTCAGCAAAAAGCAAAACTAGCGGTAAAATTTTTGTTTAAAAAATTTGAAATTCGAAATTAACATTGTTAAATTTGTTGAGGTAAATACTTATGAAACTAATATATGACGGATTTTCGAGGTATCTAACATACAAGGTCACAAAAGTAGAACTGGGGTAGGCTATGACAAACTATCTTTTCGTATATTCTATCACTGTGGTTCGTGGCTAAGATACCGCAGACTATCACTTTTATTTGTTTGATATCTTTCACACACAAATGCAGAGATTTGGCAGTTCAATTATGATAAACATTTCCTTACACTTGACAACTTTTTTTCCTTTTCTTTATTTAAGTTTTGGCCTTCACGTTAGTATTTAGTCAAGTAGAAATTTGCATCAAATTTTATATCAATTTCAATTAATTTTAATTAGTCATCAGTCGTAAGTCGTCAATAAGTCATGTCAGGTTCTTGGGTAAAGCGGTGGCCTTTTTACACAAGCTCATGTAACGAGATTTGGCGGCAACGAGAAAATATACGATACGCTAATTTCTGTATGATTATTTCATTTGTGAACTTTCACTGAATAAAATTGTACAAAATGCCACCAAAATTGGCTAATTTCACTCAATATTAACACGAAATTCAATAATTATGAAAAAACTTCGACCATCTTTTCTCTCGATGGCGCCAAAACTCCCTTGACAACTTGAAACTTGACATTTACTAACAAAGTGTTTCAACACATTCGATCCTACTTACAATTACCATCAATTTAAATGTATGTGATATAATATGTAATAAGTGTCGCCTCTGTGGTCTAATGGTCCGGGTATTGGACTTGACTGCATGAGGTCCCGGGTTCGAATCCCAGGTCGACCAACGAAAAGAAAATTGGATTTTTCCAATTTTCTAATCTAAAAAAAATGTTGGTTGGGATTGGAAATGTGCCCGGTTGGCGATAGGCTTGCCACCTATCACATTGTGGGACTTAGTATCTTCGGCTAGTCGTGGGTGCCTTGGTTGTACCTCTGCCCACCCCTTCTGGGATATGGGCGTTAAGATACTTGTTTGATCTAATAACAAAAACGCATAATCAGTCAAAAATGAGTTTATGCGTTAATTCATAATGGAGTAAAACAAACAAAATTAATGTGTATTCCCTACGTCCAAACACTGATCCGTTCGTGGAAAAACGAGTAATTGTAATGTTTTATCCCATCGGTAGAGCTATTTATAAAATCACATTATAACATTTATCCATTCTGTTCTATTACTCTGGACTTATTTTGGTCACTACGCAACAATTTGTTTGTGAGACTTTGTGATGATCCTTCCGGATTGGTACTGCCTTACCTACACCGATTATCACAACTTCAATATTCATCATTACCGCAATCTAATCTTGAGAGTAGATTAATCAGCAATTTCTTTTAAACATGAGGCTCATGATGCCACTTATTGTATGGCAATGCCCTTAATATTACCTGTCCTTAGGTAATGTAGTAGGTAGGTGGTCTACCACCTAACCTCACCTAGGTCACCTCAATGGTTAAATAATGTAACAATTAAAATTATTATATTATTCCACTCATCGTCACATCACTATGCTAAAAAAATCATACACAGGTCGCCTTCCCGCAACTTTTAAAGAATGATTTCATAATAATATGTCTATGTATATCAATATTGAAATTATTTAAACTGTTATAACATTTTTAGCAAAACTAAAACACTGTTGGTTTTGCTGTCAGTTTCACTACAGTCACTGAATAACGTTTGAATGTTGGTAGCCAACGTAATGATATCGGCTTTATGTAAACATCAATTAAGTTCTTATACGCTATATTATCCGTCAGTAAATTCAGTGACTGGTAACACATGCAACAGAACCTATCGTGTTTTAAACGGTTAAAAACCTAACCTAAACGGTGAAATACATTTATTTAATAAAACAAACAATCATTTGCTTATTCATATAAACTTATGAAGGGTCTACGGATTACTTTTTACAAAATAAATGTTGAACAAATAAAGAAACGTTTATCTCACGTTCGGATGTCTCTACACAAAAGAACTATAAAGATCAAAGTTGCTTGTTTCGAAATTGATGCTTATATCCTCTTTATTCATATTTGTTAAGCTATTTTTATTATCATTATACGTCATGGGTAGTTCTCTCTAATGACTCGAATTGAATATGCTCAAACCTTTCAGTTTTTTAATAATCATGCGGGCTATAAATTGATCACAACAATAAAAATCAAGATTTGTAATAAAAACTCATTAAAAGCCGAAAGTTAAGTGAATGATATCATAGAATCCTTTTTAGAGTTCCAAAGAGGAATCAAGTGACGTCTAGACAGATAAAATGAAAATTGTAAGGTTTCAGAATTCGAATTTCATTGAATGTCGATCAAATTACTTGTATTTTTTATTTTGTGATCCAGATTTTGTTGCCCATCAAGCAAAGTTTAAGTATTGTTTATCTCATCAAGAAAACAAATTATGTCCTCATTAAAATATCACACTCGTTGGTCGAGAGTTTACTGTTTAGCCTATACGCCTAACGCCATCTAGCGTATAGACCAACCAATAAGATCGACTACGATTCCCGTCGGGGACAAACATGTTTTGTTTTATGAATATCAACATTTCTGTAATACTGGGTCTGTGTGTAGTTATTAAATTTATATCGGTATCCACTTGAGTAATTTATGTATGAGTATGGGCAACGCACCATTTCCACCTTTGGTGTATCTAGGCGGCGTGAATTTCTTACCATCAAGAAATCCCTTTGCTTGTTTGCCTTCCAATATCATAAAAAAAAATTAAAAATGAAATGAAAAATGAATGAATGAATGAATGCAAATGAAATGAGAAATGAAATGAAAAATGTACAGAAAGTGTCCACTAAATGACTGATTAAAAGATAATTCCCAAAGTGCAGACCGTGACCTCCTTCTCACAAGCTTAAATTTGTATTTTTTTTGGTTTAGACTCGATATGTGTAGTTTTTCCAGGAATGTTTATTAATCAGATTAAATAATTAAATCTACGTAAAAAAAATTAATGATAAACAAAATGAGATTCTTCGCTTTGATTGGAACTTAGCTAGGTCGATGACGTCACTATTTTCTTAATGCGAACTATATTCCAAGGAAATTTGCCTTAAGCCACAGATGACAGAATGTAATTGTAGGCGTAAATAATTATTGTGGCGTATTTTAATGAATTTATTTACTGACACCTACAATTATTAAATGCGGTATGGAAAATTTTGCCTTAAAATTTTTAACTAGCACATATTACTGGAAGGACATTTTGTTTACCTATCATGTAGTAAGAGGATTACGTATAGTTCCTTTTTTAAGTACGTTGGCATCTACGTATCTATTAAGAATGTTTTATATTCGTTTGTTCCAGTGGTACCCTTCGGAACTACACATGGGATTTCTACGCGGAGTCCCTTCCCATGTCGACGTATTTAGTGGCATTCGCTATTACCGATTTTGGTAACATAACGGATAATAACTTTGCAGTTTGGTCACGCAAAGAAGCATTACCCTCTGCAGAGTATGCTTTGGAAATTGGCCCTAAGATCCTGCGGTTTTTGGAGGAGTACTATAAGATAAAGTTTCCACTACCAAAGATTGATATGATCGCCTTGCCTGATTTCAAAGCTGGGGCTATGGAAAACTGGGGATTGCTGACTTTCAGGTATAAATTACTGAAAATTTATGAGCAGTGTACTAGTAGTAGTAGTAGTACCTAGTAGTAGTGTAAGTGTGTTGACCGCGTCGTTGGTCGAGTGGCTAGCGTACAAGCCTAAATAAATCGCGAGGCTCGGGTTATCGAACCCGAGCCTCGATAACATGAAATTATGGATTCCTAGAAATACATAGCTGTTGCTGCAATGTTGCACGAGTAATAAAATTTTGGACCCGTTTAGAAATTGGGATACAAAGTAGCCTTTATCCAAGTTTTAATCTATTTCGTTGTCCGCCTCCTTGGTCCAGTGGCTAGCGTACACGCCTAAGTACATCGATCAACCGCGAGGCTCGGATTTGATTCCCGACGGGGGCAGGCATTTGTGTGATGAACATTTAGATGTCTGCATTTCTGGGTCTGGGTGCTTATTAAATATTCTGGTATCTATTTATGTATTTCTGTGTACTAGAATCGTTGACTAACAGCCATTGCACAAGCATATAATTTGCTTACTTTGAAGTTAGATTCAATTTCTGTGACTTATCCAGAGATGTTTATTTATTTATTTAACTGCAAAAAGCCGACGAAACAAAAAGTGCAACATTAAACAATACGCAAAAATCACATTTAGAATTTGATCAAATTTATGCACGAGTAGAATTATTATGAACTTCTTTACGAATATAAAAAAAGTATCTTACCGCTCATATTCCCGAAGAGGTAGGCAGAGGCTCAACCAGGGCACCCACGACTAGCCGAAGACTCTAAGTCCCACAATGTGATAGGTGGCAAACCTGTCGCCAACCGGGCACACATCCAATCCCGAGCAACATATTTTTTATAAGGAAATTGGAAAAACGACATTTGCTTTTGCCCGACCCGGGAATCGAACCCGGGACCTCACAAAGTCAAGTCCTACTGGACCGCTAGACCACTGAGGCGATATAATATCGTTTCATAATTGGCGGAGTCATCATATAATAAACATATATAAAACAAAGTTAAAACATATACATAGATTGATAACCAGGAGGGGTTGTCAATCTATGTGTGTTTGTGTTTGGAGCCAGTGAAAATATTTATTACCTACCTCTTCGACGAACGAAGAGTAAGTGCATATGGCCTGGGATCGACTGCAGGCGAGGTATGCATGAGATTAATTTAATACGTTTGTACTGTCTGGAGTTGGCTGTTTATTTCTATGAATTTTAAAGAAAAAAAATATTTCGCCCCAGACAGGATTTGAACCTGTAACCTTTTGTCTCAAGCCATTATATCTATTGCATTGGTGTTGCATTGTATCTATAGGACATAACTACCCGCGTTAACGGGTTAGAAAGGAATTAAAAATTTCGCCACGGGACTTGAATCCTCATTAGCTCAATTGGTTAGAGCATTCGTCGGCTTGAGACGAAAGGTTACAGGTTCAAATCCTGTCTGGGGCGAAATTTTTTCTTTTTTTTTTTTCTTTAAAATTTATAGAAATTTATCCCAAGCACAGAGCAAGTGCTAAAATAAAAATACGTTGCGTGAAACGAAAGTTATGGCCATTCTAAAATGTGAATTTCATTTGTAATGATGAAATCGTTTGGTGGGTACTCAGAATTGTGTATCTATAGGACATAACTACCCGCGTTAACGGGTTAGAAAGGAATTAAAAATTTCGCCACGGGACTTGAATCCTCAGTAGCTCAATTGGTTAGAGCATTCGTCGGCTTGAGACGAAAGGTTACAGGTTCAAATCCTGTCTGGGGCGAAAGTTTTTCTTTCTTTAAAATTTATAGAAATTTATCCCAAGCACAGGGCAAGTGCTAAAATAAAAATACGTGGCTGTTTATTGTAATTTCGCTATTTAAAAACGTTCGTATCTTAGAATGGTTCACTTACTTGTTTAATACGTTACAATTGTTGGGGGAAAACGATGGATACAATGAAACGAACATTACTTCAAAATCCTTGCTTTTGTTTCGTTGTGACATTATTTGTTGTCATTTAAACCTGTTTGTCAGAGACTCAGCCCGTGTTTGCGGTTGATTAGTAATTTGACCGATAATTTGTAAGGCTACCAACCCTCGTATTCAATGATCAAAGAGAAAAGGGCTACGTGTACTACTCACAATATTAACTTAATGATACAATGCAATAACGCAAAAGCCGAACTCATTGTTGTTCGTAGTCTTTATCTTTAGTAATTTCTTTTCACAGTAATTATTATTGAAAATTGAAACAAATCTTAAAAAGAAACAATAGTCACAAAAATGTAATATGTTTGCAATACAGATTGATACACTAAAATACATTATTGTATTTTTCATTTGTGTGCTTCTATGAGAATATCATTAGCTCTAGTACCTCAATCTAGTATATCTAGTAGTTGGTCTCAATAATTATTCTTTCCTTAAATTTTATATATTATTTCCTTATAATATTTCCTTATTTCCTTAAATTATATATCCTAACATGAACATACCAGTTCTTTTAACACGGGTATTAATTCACAGAGATGTTATAAGCGAAGTTTGTTCAAAATAGTGTAGTTTAGCTGCTATTTTTTACGTCATTATCGTTCAGTGATAACTTCCAAAGCCACGATAATCCAATCTCTATAGTCGTATTATCTATTCTATCCACGTTAACATCAGCACTATTTCAGATTTTGTAAAATCATAACTGTATTTTCATGGTTCTGTAATGTAAATGTCCAATTCCATAGACATTTGGTTTTCCACGTAAATATATTTTCATCGAATATAATTTGTAAGCAGATGCGCTGCCTGAGGCTTACAAAACTCAAACGCTCCTTGTTACTGATAAAATAGCTGCCAATGCAATTCCTTGTATAGTGTTCATTTAGCCGTAGTCATTTTAAAAATCCTCAAGTCATAGACCTCTGGGGTACAAAAACTAAGTTGGGAAAGCTATTCCACGGTTACGAAATAGGCATGGCATCCAATATCTAATAGATATCGTCAGTTGCGGTTATACCCGCTTGCCAGAATTTCATTTGCCATAATTTCATCTGCTATTATGGTA
>NJDC01005321.1:0-13118 GCA_002245475.1 Calephelis virginiensis
AAGCAAATTTCTACTTGACTAATGGTAAAATACTAACGTGAAGGCCAATACTTAAAGAAAGAAAGAAAGAAAATTACCAAATATCTGACTCATTTATCAAATTAGTATTAGAGGGTAGAAAGCGACCAAATTTTTCTCTAAAAGCCTTTTGGCTTAGTTTTCTAACAAATTGTTAATAAATGATACGAAAACATAAGCAATTAAATAGAGACCAAAAAACAACTAGGAATAGAACCTGAACTTCCAGAATCTTCGGGTGTCATAGGCGTGTCAATCCTCAACCATAATTTAATTAAGACGACTCTGTACGAAATTTCAAAATTGATTTCGTACTAATTTGCAATTTTAAAACAATGTCAAAGAACAATTTTGACAATGGTTCCCTCAGGGTCCTCAACTTCTGATTACCAGCCTTTCCCGATTCCTTAAATTTATAGCCCGCAATGCCGATGACCTGATTATATACTAATATTCCTAAAGAGATTTTGATTAACAACTGATGCTTAAAATGTAATTCTTATACAGGCTGGTAAAAAAAAACATACTTTTATAAAAAGTTTTTGAGGGAAAATGTAAAAACTCATGCAAGGGAGTGGCCCTTGAAAAAAGCGGATAAGGATTGTTAAATATAATATAATAATTGCAAAAGCCCTCAAATTTACTAGCAAAACAGTTTTTAAACAATATCGCAAAACAATTATTTTTCGTGTTAACCAAAAAGTTACTTCTTTTGTTGACTTTTTGACCTTGACTTATAAAAACGTTTTAATAACATATGTAATTTTATTTTTTGTAACAATTTTGTAAAAAATTGTGCATGATAATGTAGTCAATTTAATCTGCATTTCCTTTTTTCATATACAGCCTATATAATAAATATTCTTTCCTTTTGTACTATTGTCCATATATCAATTACCTAAACATTTCTGAAATTAGGCCAAGATGCAATTCATGACTAACTTCCAATTAGCTTTAATTTTTTCAACATATTAAACAAGCAAATTTTTAATCGACTTAGGTAGTACATCGTACTCTTATCATCGTGATATTACACAAACCTAGAAAAAAATACAAATCAAATATCAATTATATCAAATTGTTTTTTGTTTTTGTTATTTTTGTTAGCACAGGTTATAGTAACAATTCAAAACACACTATATTTACCTACTTTTGTCTTGCTTTCTTTTCAAGGAACGATCTTTATATTTTGTATATAAAGCAACATTTCATGTCAAATAGACCGAGCAGGCACCGTCAGTAAAACTACCTCGCGGAGTATGAGCGTCACGCAGATATTATAAATTAAAAATATCTTAAAAAATTGTTTGGCCGAGATGGATACTGATAAATTTTGTACAGTATAAGAGAAACGATAAGTTCCTTAGAAAATTAGAAACATGAAATTGGTCTTACCGAAATACAACTGATTAAAATGTACTAGAAAATTAAATTAAAAATTTAAAAAACCCCCGACACAAGAACTTAATTTCCCTTTAAAAAGTAAAACAATCGCTGACATTCGGTTAATCTGTCCCACTTTCACCCCCACAACTTTTAAACGGCTCAACCGGTGTTCATCAAACATGTCTAAGAATACTCGCACATAAGTTACCTTTAATACAAAGACAAACTAAATTAAAAATCATTACATTCGTTCGGGAGTTATCATCATAACTGTGTGTGGCATCCCACAGACAGACAGACACGTCAAACTTATAACACCTCTTTTTTACGTCGGGGGTTAAAAATATGAAAAAATACGTGATTGACCACAGGTCTTCTTTTAAAAGAATAGTGTCATTTTATACTGATATATTAAACAAAAGTCATGCTTGCAAAAACAGGACTTTTTACCAAAACTACTATGCGAAAATTGTCGGAGTCATCAGAATATGAAAATTCCTATTACATAACAAATTTATAATTATAATTTATTTACAAAACTTATAGTTTTTTCTATTGAAAATTGTCTCATGCTAGTGTTCGATAAATTAAATATATTTGCAGTGGCCGCCCGGGCTAAAGGTATGAGTTGTCGGCACTTCAGTCCCGAGCGGCGCGGGGAGTAATGACAGGCTATTTGCCTAATTTTATTACAAACCCGATCGCCCTTCATTGTATGGGACTGGTAGCCGAAAGCCAATCTTTTAGTGTCAAACAAGGTGTCTCGATATCATATAATATCGAAAATGCAAGTATACCCTTTTATGTTAAAATTCCCACATTTACGGGAAATAAAAATAAACACTTAAATGTTACTTGTAAAATTTTGTCATGTAATTTGTAATATTGTGTATATTTTAAGGTTGCGGACAAGCTAACAAGGTTTTTCAAATCTCTTTGTATTTTTTTGTGTATTTTTCTTATTAAATTTTAAAAATATATATTTGAATCGTACAATACAACAGCTTGTGAAGAGAATAATAATTAGTGGATGAATTAGAATTTTAATCTTATAGAATTCTTGTCATTACATAGTACATAGCATACAACCAAATAAGTACTGAAAGTTCAACTAAAACAGTATTTTTATCTTTAGTTTCAAAGATCTGATGATACTGTAAAAAGTGAAACCGGTTGGCTAAAGAGTAACGTAAAGTGTTTAATAAAGTGTATAGTGGATAAGTACAAGTGTTTGCCACAAAAAAGTGTGTTCTAGAATTTAATTATTTTAATGTATTGCTAGGAAAACGAGAAAGAGCTTCGTTGGTTCAGTCATGTTAAAAAAAAACGTTACATGAAAGATTGACAAAACAGATACACAATGTGAATGCAGTGGGATGTAGGCACCAGGAGAGACCAGGGTTTATATTGCAATTTGTCAAATCGCTCAGGTATTATCCAAGGTATCAAGAGCTTGCGAAACATACTTATGTGAATGTAACAAATAATATAAATGAATGTGGAGAAACCAGTATCCTTTGGTATTCTACCCAGCAAAGAACTTGGCGTGAAGATGTTTTTTGTATTATTTTCTTCAAATATATCACAGTTGAAAAATTTCTCCGATAGACCGGTGCCTTGTCTGGAAGAAGCCTTCTACCTCTCTGCCTGGCAGCTCATAAGATATTGCCAAAAAGACCTCTTGCGGTGTGTACAGAATTTTGCCTGCATATGGATCCACTGCCTTGCCTATTCATCGCAATGACACTAACTAAAGTAAAGAAGTAGGTAGACTTGCATTTTTAGCTCGGATCGGTTGCGGTTTTAGCTAACTCGGCCAAAGGAAAGCGATTTTCAATTCAATTCAATTCAATTCATTTATTTGTAGAAGTAGGTACAGTCATAGGTCTTAAAGATTAAAAGAACTACTACTCCTTGCCTAGTGGCGTACAAATATCATTTAAGAAAAAGTACATAAATTTTAAGAAAGTAAATTTCTAAATTTTCAGCAACGTATGTACGCAGACATTGTAGATTCAATGCAAAACTAGTAATACTCCAACTAGCCTGCACTTATTTATATTATTATACATAAACAAAGTTTTAAGAAATACACCCATTCAAATTAATTAATTTTGTCATTCTAGTCAACATTTTGTCAAATTTCAATTAAATCTAAATTATATTGATGTCGCAATCATTATAACTTTAATACAAATTCAAATAATAAACATTATAAAACATTCATTTAATACTTAATTATCAATAATTACGAATCCAATTTACAATCAAAGTATTCATTGACGTCATAAAAAGCTTTGGTTTTTAGAAATTTAGTGATATGTACTTTAAATTTTTTAATATTATCAATGTTTCGTAGTGAAGCAGGCAGATGATTATAAATACGCTGAATCATCAAGACCACATTATTACTATAAAAAACTGTTTTATGCGTTTTTCATATTGTATTTTGCCCTTGTTATTGTCTCTTCCTTTTAAAAATGTAAACAGATCTACATTTCTCTTTACAAATGTTACAGCTTCATATATATGTAATGAAGGCACTGTTAAGATGCCATGCCTTTGAAAAAAAGGTTTGCAACTGGCTGTTTGACGTAGACCACTAGATCTATTTTTATAGATCTAATCTGACGTAGATCTATTTTTATAGATCTAATGCATTTCTTCTGTGATCTAAAAGGAATATTTTTATTTACTGAATTGCCTCAAAATACTATGCCAAAGCGAATTATCGATGAAACAAAACCATTATACGCAGTGACTACCTTTATATAATGTCATTAACATTTATAATGTCTATAGGCTGCGATTATCTCTTACCATTAGGGAAGCCGCGTGCTTGTACGCTGTCTTTTGCCATAAAAAACAAAACATTTGCTCAGGGTCAAAATCTGGCAACCCTGCTAAAATCAGATAAAAATTTGGCTCATTGCATACAATAAAGATGAGATTGGCGAAATGTTGAGGCACATGTTTTTGTGGTAACAGTCGGATAAACTTAGGAAGATATACATTTATGAATACACCTAAACGCGTAAGAGACACGGTCATCTCATTTTAAATGTTTTTTACTCGCTGGCAAGGTTAAAATGATCATATGAATCACTTATATTACAGACATAAATCACGTATATTATAGACAAAAATCGTCTTTTCTTTCAATTGCGTAGACTTGATTCAAGCGTATATTTTTTTTTGTTTTTACATAAAATAAAATTTACAAATAGTATTTGTGTTGAACAATAGTATACAAATATAATTAACACTGCCGTTGTGTATATATTTTGTTGACATTAACAAGATATTTACAAATCTTAATTTGAATAAATATATTAACTATTCCCTCTCAATTTCAGTAACTTATCTAGAGTTAGAGATATCCCTACTTTTATTTTTGATAGGTCATAGTTAATTTTGTGGAAAGTAAAAGTGGATGCCTGGCAACTGATCTATACTAACCGTATCTCTTATAATATACTTGTTATACCTTAGATAGGTAATTGCAATTGGATCAATGTAGATCAATAATCAGACAACAACTGCTATTTTCTACAACTAACAAAAATGACTTAGCAACAAAACTCTAATAACTGTAGTTAGTTTATTGAAATTGACCGCATATCTGTATTCCTAATTTTAAAACCTAAAAAAAAGTATTTTTACTTCCAGAAACGCACCAAGGCACTCACACCCACGACTAGCCGAAGACACTAAGTCCCACAATGTGATAGGTGGCAAGCCTATCGCCAACAGGGTACATATCGAAATCCCGAGCAACGTTACGATTACTAGAAAATCGAAAATACAAATTTTGTAGTTTTTAAGTTAACCGGCCCGGGTCGAACGCCGGACCTCAAGAAGTCAATTCCGACGACGGATTACTAGATCACAGAGGCCATAAAACTAAGCATGGTATTTTTATTGGAAATACCTTACATGTACTTACATAAATTAAATTTGTATAGAAAATATTCATTTTGTGATATTTCAGACGAGTGTCCTTCCACAGTCCCTATTCCCGACCATTTTATCCCCGAATGCACCCTCAGATAAGGCAACTATCAATGAGCAGGATTACACCAAGTTAATTTGGTCGCGTGGCAGCTCTCCACCCTAATCCCGTGTTTTTGTCTGACGGCCTGTCACTCAACCACTTACGCGGAAGATTTTGATATGGGCTTTTGTAATCAGAAAATAAGGTCAACGCACATACATAATATGAGTCAAAGTTTTTTCACACGCGTTTTATGCGCTAGTATGCGAAGTGCGTTTTGCTTGACATTTGTCATAAAGTATTTCCAATTCTATTTTATTTAACGTCGCCTCTGTGGTCTAGCGGTCCAGGTGTTGGACTTGACTTCATGATGTCTCGGGTTCGGTTCCCAGGGCGGGTTGGGTCCCACCTATCACATTGTGGGACTTAGTGTCTTCGGCTAGTCGTGGTTGCCCTGGTTGTGCCTCTGCCTACATCTTCGGGATATGGGCGTGAAGATACTTTTTTTAGTCACAAGTTGTCAATAAAAGTCACATCGGGTCTTGAGTAAAGCGGTGGCCTCATTACTCAAGCTCATTTAGAGAGATTTGGCGGCAACAAGGAAACACACGATACGCTAATTATTTCTTCATTATTATTTCATTTGCGCACTTTCACTGAACAAGATTGTACAAAACGCCACCAAAATTGACTAATTTCACTCAATAATAAACACGAAGTTCAATAATAATTATGAAAAAACTTTGACCATCTTTTCTCTCGATGGCGCCAAAACTCAAATCCAAAACTGTCATTACAAATAAGTTGAAATTAAAGCACTCTTATAATTTAAGCTTTTGACGATCCCTACCTACTTAAAAGTTTCAAATATAAACATTTTCGTGGGATAACTTTTTTATGAAACCTCTTTTGCTTAGTACGTGGTGATTATGGTATTCTTTTTGAATTTGCTGACAAGATATATTATGACGATTTATGATAATTTCAAAAGAAACGAATCACATAAAATACGAAAAGACCAAAAACTTTTTTAGAAGAAGAAGAAGGCAGCGTGGCCGAAACCTTAGCCTATCCCAAAAGGGAAAAAAATATATAAAAAAAGATTTGAGGAGATTTGGCGCCATCGTGAATGAAGATAATCGTAATTTTTTCGCAATTATTGAATTTAGTGTAAATTATGACTAAAATTAGTTAATTTAGGTGGTAATTAGTTTAATTTTGTTCAGTGAAAATGCACAAATGAAATAATCATGAAGAAATTAGTGTATCGTGAATTTCCTCGTTGCCGCCAAATCTCCCAAAGTGAGCTTGTGTAAAGTGACCACCGCTTTACTCAAGACCCTGACGTGACTTATGACTTATAGTGACTAATGACTGTATAAGAAATAATTGATACGGAAGACATGCGACTAATGACTGTATAAGAACTAATTAATACGGAAGATGTGGCAGCATGGCCTGAAGGTCTTAGCCGGCCCCAGAAAGGGGCAATTAACCTTAAAAAAATAAAAAAAGAGTTATTCAGAAGGTGAGTTCAGTTTAGTGCAACTTTCATATCAAAAAATAAAAAAAATAAGTTTGCTATGTTTTTTATTCGCCCAAATCATATGACACTAGATGTCATAGATCTGAATGCCTTTAGACTTACTTTCGAATTAAACGGGTTATACTTTTGCAAGTAAACTTTATACAAATTCTTTTTGTTTTGTTATGTATCTATGGAAGTCCCGCCTCTTTGGGTGAGTTGGTGGGATATGTCAATAATTTCTGCTATCAAAACAATCAAAAATTGAAGTTGCTTGCTGCTGGCCACTGCAGTCCCGTCTAAAAATCGTATATTAGCAAAGACAATTTATTGTATAATTAATAGTCTCTGATATGAGATAGCAAACCAGGCTACGCGTTGATATGGCTAAAGTTTGTGTTACATTAAAATAATATTGCGACTACAAACAGAGATTTAAGCTATCCTATCTTTCATGTTGGATCAAACTGCACACGGTGTGCAAATTTGATTAAAATCGGTTTAGTAGTTTGGTAGTTAAGAAAGAAACAAACAACGTGACTCGTAATTTATTTATAATATTAAGGTATGTACTAGGGTCGGTCTGATTGAGTTGTATTGTAAGTAAATGAATAAATTAATCGAAATGTTAACAGCTAAAATCATGAAGAATACGAAAATGGATAAATTTACTAATAGTTTATTGACAGTAAAACTGCAAGAAACCGACTTCCATTTCAGTTAGTAAATCATCTATATGTACAAAAACTCCATCATCAGATATGGACTAGACTATGGTCCCACTGTAAGTAAGCTTTTTAAATAAAAATATGTTGGAAGCGGTTCAGAAACGACTGATAAATCTATTAACATACATAGAAAAAATGTAGGAGTCGAATTTAACCTTCATATTTTTCGAAGTTATACATTAGATGTAAGTTAGACATTAAGTTTTAGTCTTGGTTCTATAAATAGTCATAACCTCTGCATCAGAAATTAAACTAGAAAAAAAAACTAAAGTCCATTAAAATCTAGGGGTGCCAGTAAAACTTATAAAGCAGCAGTCAAAGTAAATTTAAATCCAATAAAGGGATGAATGGCAGTAAACATAAACATCCCTAACCTGTCATCGCTCGGTGGGGTGACAGCGACCCCTGGCGGGTGCCGACCACCCGTGGGACATTATCTAATCCGGACTAAGACCACCCTTACATAGATATGATATTGCGACAGTTACTTTTTATTACTGAAAAGCTGTCTTAACAATTCAAGTGGAGATTGACTTCACCATGTCAAAAGATTTAACAGTCACCTTCGTTGAGGGCGTAGTGCAAGTAAATTAACTAATAATTAAAGAATATATATTATAGCTGTTATTTTTCCCCGTGTTGATCCTGGCTACTTTGCAGAATAGGAAATGTGCCTTCTTGTCCGGCAGTTCGTAAAATGCGAGCATAGGCTTAACGTCACTAACGCCGTGAATGTTCCAGAGTAGAGTATAGTTTTGCATTGACTCCTCCAGATAGGTACCGCCGTCTTACCTTTTCCTGCCGCCATAATTTCTGTGCTTGCCGTTGACGTGTTGCATTTCGGATGGTAAGGTAGCCGGTAAACTTACTTTTGCTTGAGGCCTAACATCCCGACCTCAGGATGGCAACGCACCATTACCACCTTTGGTGTGTCTGGGTAACGTGAATTTTTCATTATTAGGAAATTCGTTTGCTTGTTTGCTTTCCAATGTCATAAAAAACCTTGGTTTTTGCTTTGGTTTAGGTTTTTCTTACCATCAGAAATGCTGCCTGTTTGTTGGTTATCTCATGACATATTTTATATGTAGGTTATTTATTTTTCAACTCTTAAAGTCTAACAACCAAACCGATACACTGACCTTAACTATTCCTGCCGCCATAATGACTGTCATGTTCCTGTCCGAAGGGTAGAGTAGCCGGTAGACTTGCACAATAGGCTTAACATACCGGTCAAAGAACAGCAACGCACCTATAATATCTTTAGGGTCTATTGCCCACGGTTGTCTCTTACCATTAAAAGATATGTGTGGTTGTTCGCTGACTTGTGCCATAAAAAAAATACACTAAACATTACTGCTCTGCCAACATAACATAGTTTATCGGCTACATAATCCTTTAAACCAAAATATAACAATGGCGAGAACTGAAGTTATGCAAAGGAATAGGTAAGGCGGGGGTAGCGATTTCTTTTTATCACAATAAGTCGAGTCAAACTGCAAAGCAAAAGACAAGGTTAAATTTTTCATAAAATCAAAAATGGTTTATACTAGCTGACCCGGCGGGTAGTTGGCATTGCATACTCTCTTCATACTCAGCAGGAGGAAAAGGCGTGAAGATATGTATGTATATGTAAGATGACCTCTAAAAAAATCTGACAGTCTGTAAAGCATATATGATGTACCTACTACAAATCAAAATTAATACAATATGATATCGGAATAGGCTTTAATGAATTGCAGCCCAATTCCCACTAGAACCACTTAAGTGAGTAGATTAAAAAGTATATTAGTAAAAAAGTTATACTTTTCTGAGTCATAACGTATCTATCAGATAAATTTTGTTACGATCGGTTCAGTAGATTTGACGTAAATTATTAATCAAGGTGATGTTACAGACAGACAGACAGAGTTCTCCCTGTCCCCCAGGAAGATGACAAGTAGAGAATATCGAATGTCAAGTGATCGAAAGGTCGGCTAGTATCCATCGTCCCTACTTCCATCTTAATTGTCGTATTCAAATTAAAATATTAAAATTGCAAAAGTCTATGTGTCTGTTCATCTGTTCCTCCATCACAACTAAACCGCTAAATCGATTTTGATGAAATTTGATATGCATGTAGCTGAAGATCTGAGATCAAATACAGGCTTTTTTTAGATCAGCCCCCAAAGGACTATAATAGAAGATTAAGTTGCGGATAAACAGCTAGAAATATTATAAATGCAAAAGTCTGTCTGTCTGTTACTGATTGACCGATTTTGAAGGAATTTTATACGTACATAACCAAAAACCCATGATCAAACATTGACTGCTTTATATTTGATATTTTCCATCGTTGGTGCTTGGTAAAACTTCCAAATATTCATATTTTTAAATGAAGAAACACTTGTACTGTTTTAAGTATTACTTATAATTTGTTATTTCATAATAAATGGCTGAGTAGTTTAAGTTCTAGCCCTGATGATGCTGTCATAAGCGGAACCGATTGGCTATTTATTCTTTTCTTTTCTTCATTTAAAAATATTGAAAATATGAATTGACTACTTTTTAAAAAACCACCCCCCGTATGACTTAGTGGGGGATGAAAATTTGTATTAAAATTATGCAAACGAAGTTGCGAATTAGCAGATATAGTATTTAACAGATATAGTAAAAAACCGCCTGTTTATTTATTATATTCTGGAAGCCATAATTATATTCTGGTCTGGAGGTTAGGATAACAAGTAGATTTCCACATAGACCTGAAATCATAGCGTCTGTATGCCGTCGCGTTAATATAATATACAGTATTGTATCTTCATACAAACGGTCAAAAACGATTTTACATCTTGTAAAGCCCGATGAAGTTGTAAAAAAGGTTGGCAACACATAAGTCATTTCCAAAAAAAAAAAGTTTACACCTACGCGTCTCGAGTCTGGTATACAATACGTAGTCACATCATTCGTGGTTGCGTCGTTGTGACAAACGTTCGATGTAATAGTTTTTTTAATTTTTTTTGTAACCTATAGATCTTTCTTTCTTTCTTTAAGTTTTGGCCTTCACGTTAGTATTTAGCCATTAGTCAAGTAGAAATTTGCATCAAATTTTATATCAATTTCAATTAATTTTAATTAGTCATCAGTCGTAAGTCGTCAATAAGTCATGTCAGGCTCTTGAATAAAGCGGTGGCCTTTTTACACAAGCTCATGTAACGAGATTTGGCGGCAACGAGAAAATATACGATACGCTAATTTCTTTATGATTATTTCATTTGTGCACTTTTACTGAACAAAATTGTACAAAATGCCACCACAATTGACTTATTTCACTCAATAGTAACACGAAATTCAATAATTATGAAAAAACTTCGACCATCTTTTCTCTAGATGGCGCCAAAACTCGCATAACCTATAGATAAGCGTACGATTTGTGAATGTTATTTTGGTTTAATAGGTAGGTTTACATAGTATGGCAAAGAACAAGTGTAGACTACATTGTACTGTTTTTAAAGCTTGATCATCATTTGAGCTGTTATGGATGAATTTTTATGAAATATGGTAATCATAAACGCCACATGACAGATTTATTTAAAACTAGCGGCCCGCTCCGGCTTCGCACGGGTATAATCCTTCATCTTCAATCACTTTATCTATAAAAAAACGGCATCAAAATCCGTTGCGTAGTTTTAAAGATTTAAGCATACAAAGGGACATAGGACCAGAGAACGCGACTATGTTTTATACTATATAGTGATAGTTCACGGGGACTAAATAGTGTCCCTAGGGTACCTATGTCCGCAAGTACACAAATTACCCATGATACTGTGCGAATACCATGTAATACCATAAAAGTACCTACTTTTTTTATAATATTTTAAGGCAAACAAGCAGACGGATTCCCTGATGCTAAGAAATTCATGCCGCCTATTGACACCAAAGATGGTATTGGTGCGTTGCCAACCTGAGGGCCGAAATGTTAGGTCTCGAGCAAAAGTAAGTTTACCGGCTACCTAACCCTCCAAACCGGAACACGTCATGACGTCATGGCGGCAAGAATAATAATAAATCCGGGTGAGTCGCTGCGAAACTCTAACACCAAGTCTAATGTCACGGTGTTAGTGACGATAAGCCTATGCTCGCCTTTTACGAGCTGCCTGGCAGGAAGGCAGATGGTCTATTCTGCAAAGGAGAGAGCCCGGGCCAGTACAGTTTTTTAAAAAAAAATATTTGTTTTAAAAAAATACAGTCTTTACGATCATAAAATTCAAATAGGCAGATTTATAAAACTGAAGGCGGGTAGCCCTATCACGTGTTGACGAACCGCTCGGCTGTAGGTATTTATTTCAAAAACGTAGTCGAGTTAGACTTCTGTAAATCGGATGCTTTTCACATTAAGAAATTAGATGTTAATAAATCCTTGCGGTTGAGATATTTTAACCTCTTGCTCCGCAAGTCTGCCGGCTATTACACTTTTTAAATTGTAATAAGATAATAATGAGCATTTAAGTCATGACCGAAAGGACCGAGAATCTAATGATATTACACTTGTGATTGTTAAGAGTATTATACAAAATGTTTGTTAATGTTTTTTCTAGGACGGAGTACCCCTCGTTTTGTTTTTAACAATAGTAACCGCATCGAGTCTATTATACGGACATTTGGGCTCCACATAAACGTGCTCTCCACTGTAATACATTTACAATCTGTCAACACATCTGCTAACAGCTTGTTAGGATACATTTAGATCCAAATGGAACTGAACCTTGGATCATAGTATAAGCTCCGAACCTACATCGACTTACACCGAGCTGATAATTGAATAAAACATGTTTTATTGTCAAGCAAGTATATTAGCGATAATATTAAAAGTTGCCTAAACAAATCCTGGACTGAATATTTTTAATTCTGTGGTCTAGCGGTTCAGTTGTTGGACTTGACTACATGAGGTCCCCGGTTCGAATCCTGTCCAATTTTCTAATAAAAAAAATTTTGCTCGGGATAGGATATGTGTCCGGTTGGCGATAGGCTTGCCACTTATCACATTTTGGGACTTAGTATCTTCGGCTAGTCGTGGGTGCCCTGGTTGTGCCTCTGCCTACCTTTTCGGGGTATATGGTCGTAAAGATACTCTTACTTTTTTTTATTAAAAAAAATTTTTTTCATGTTTTCAATTTTTTTTTCAGGCAACCCTATATATCAACATAAATTGTAATAAAACTGCACATATGTATATTTTTCTGGTATCCGATCCCGTGAAAGTAACAACTTCTGCAACTTCATCTAATAACTACTTTAAGTCGGGATAAAACCTTAATATTGCACCAATTAATAAATAAAAAACATTAAAAAAAACGGAATTTTTTAGGCAACCCCTTTTTCATAAATTTTCTGATATACTAAATTTGCTATAAAGCCGGTTTCATCCTATTATCAGCTCGGTGTAAGTCGACCTTACTTTGGATCTTAGACTATCAGGTTTTAGTCAAGTCAA
>NJDC01005321.1:21786-36562 GCA_002245475.1 Calephelis virginiensis
CTAATTTGACAGCACTAAAAGTGTTCTGTCTTCTTCTGTTACTTTCGTTGAAAGAAGACAGGGATAACTTAAAATTAGTTTAGTGAGTGCACAACAAAATTACCACCATTTAGCTTGGAAAATACAGAAGTATAAATTATCGCCTTTTGTGCACGTAAAAAATAATTATAGAAGACTAGCTGCTACCTGCGGCTTCGCCCGCGTTATCACAGAAACTCGGTGTGCGATCGGGATTAAAAATAGCCTATATGTTAATCCAGGTCACAATCTACCTGTCTTCCATATTTCAGACAAAACCGTTCAGTCATTCGAGCGTGAGAGAGTAACAAACATCCATACATCCATACTTACAAACTTTCGCATTTATAATATTAATAGGATACCTAGTCACCTTAGATGTTAATGTTAAGTTGCTATCGGCTAGGATCCAAGGTCACTTCATGATTGCCAGATACTTTACCTTCTTATCATGACGATGATGGACAGTAACGCTATGGCTGTGGTATGAGATGGTGGTATGAACCTGTGCTGCTATCAACACGAAATTCTTCTACTATGTTGTGACTGAATGCACTCGTAGAGTCTAGTATCCTAAACAACTAGAATACCACTAGCAGGTGACGGGTTTGTTTTATCAGGATGATTTTTTTATGTCATCGGACGAGCACACGGGTCTCATGATGGAAAGAGACAACCTTCGCATATAGACAACGTAAATTTCACAAGTGCGTCGCTGTCCTAAACCCGTGATGTTAGGCCTATTGTGCAAGTCTAACGGCTTCCTTAATCTCTGAACCCGACCATCTATTCTACTCTCTCAGTCCCAGTTCTCACTAACGGATACACCAATTTTATTTATTCGTGTAGATATAAAATAAGATTTCATAAAACACTTAGGGCCATTTGCACGTTCCTGGGTTAAATATTTAACACTGAGTTAGCGTCTTACCAGGGTTAAATCACCTTATCTATACTAATATTATAAAGCTGAAGAGATTGTTTGTTTGAACGCGCTAATCTCAGGAACTACTGGTCCGATTTGAAAAAATATTTTAAGTTAGATAGCCCATTTAACCAGGAAGGCTATAGCCTATATTCTTCGCGGATGAAGTCGCGGGCGGAAGCTAGTATTTGATAGTTTAACTCAATATTAAATGTAACCCGAGAATGTGCAAGTTGCCCTCAAAAACTCATAAATTAGAAATGATGGGGATGCTAATTTTTAATAAAGTTCCATAAGTAGAATAGACCATCTGACTTTTTGTCTGGTAGCTGGAAACAGGCAATCATAGATTAAATGTGTCATTACCCATATGGTCACAAGTAGTAAGCTATCCAGTATCTCACTCGGATTGGTACCACCGTCTTGCCTGTTCCTGCAGCTATAGCGGTATCAGATTCATACCTGTGCCCTAAGATTCTTGCCACAATATAGCGATGCACCAATAATGTAACAAAAGATACCTAAAAATAATATAATATCTATGAATCTATATGTTCTTGACCAGTCTATGTTTTTCTTATCGTCATAAGAGCAGCCTGCTTATTCGTTTTTAATTTACATGATGTTTGAAAATACATCACTATTAGCTAGTAGGTCTAGTCAAGTATCTTCACGCCGATATCCCCGAAGAGATAGGCCGAGGCACAAACAGAGCACCCATGAGTAGCTAAAGACACTAACTCCCACAATGTGATAGGTGGCAGGCCTATCGCCAACAGGCACATATCCAATCCCGAGCAACATTTTGTTTTATTAGAAAACTGGGACCTCTTGCAGTCAGGTCCAACACCTGGACCGTTCGACCACAGACCCTAAGATCCTGACCACAAATACTGTACCAGTAATATCTACGATTTCTTATGCTCTTGACCAGTCTATGTATCTTACCTTCAGAAGAGACGCGTGCTTATTAATTTTTTTAAATTAATATGACGTTCAAAAATGCATTACTATATATTTGACTACTGTATTCGCCTTTCAAACCTCCAAACCCCTATAAATAACCAGCAAATGACCGTTTAACTGATCTCCTTACTTTACTTTTCGATAAGAGCGGTAGCGCCCCCCGGTGTGCTCAAAAACATAAAGGAACTAAACAAACCGCCAACTAAGATTTCCAACTGTAATTTAGATAACCGTAAAATGAACTGCTTTTTTACTAAATGGAGTATAAAATTGTTTGATGAATGACAACCTCCCGGTGAAACAATATTAAGTGCTTATTTGACTCGATAAAGTCCGGCGAAGTTGTAAAAACCACGAGTTTAGCAACGTTAAAGCCATTAAAAAAACGACGGGTTGCACTCCAGGAGTGCCGACAGAAGTGAAAACTTGAATATTAACGTTGTGCATTTTTGATATTTTGGAATGGTTAGGGAATAATTTTGCACGAATTGTTTTAATTATCAGTATGAAAGTACTATAATTTATGTGGTAGAATACAATATTCATTTATTGCGCTATCGTACACAAACATGACAACACGAACATCCGCACAAACGCCCTGCGCCGTCTTACGAATTTTCGATCAGGTCACGTGTCCTGACTCGAGCTTAGAAGTTTTAACTACTCCAAAAAAAGTGCGCAACGCCGCTACAGAAATTTTCAATTCAAAAACCGCCTCATTGTGCCAGGAATTAGCGTACACACCTAACTCCACCGACCAACCGCGAAGCTCGAGTTCGATTCCCGACAGGGGTAGGGATTATAATATATTTGTATAATAAACACCAAATGTTTATAAGTCCGGGTTTGTGTGTTTATTGTAACATTTATTCCAGTATCTATTTAAGTATTTCTGTTTGTTTGTTATTAGTATCGTTGTCTAACATCCATACCACAAACTCGTATTTTGATTACTTAAAATTAATTACTATTGCCCGCTGCTATGATCACGTGACACATTAAAAGTGGAGAGGTCAGAATACAAAGTAGCCTATGACCACCTAATAAGTATACATAGAAACTTGACTGCTAAATTTCGTCTACATCAATATTCCTGAATCAGAATAGAGAGTATCGCCTCTGTGGTCTAGCGGTCCGGGTGTAGGACTTGACTGCATGAGGTCCCGGGTTCGAATCCCGGGTCGGCCAACAAAAAGAAAATTGGATTTTTCCAATTTTCTAATAAAAAAAAGTTGGTCGGGATTGGAAATGTGCCCGGTTGGCGATAGGCTTGTCACCTATCACACTGTGGGACTTAGTGTCTTCGGCTAGTCGTGGGTGCCCTGGTTGTACCCCTCGGGGATATGGGCGTGAAGATACTTTTACTTTTACTTTTAGAATAGAGAGTGGTTTATAATTTCAATCGTCAGCACGTGTTGAAAACTATGACCACCATTTATTTTGTATGTTAAAAATTTAAATCGTCGCAATCGAACGGCATTAAAAGTATGTCCTGTGTCCTTTTCCTGATTCTAAGAACCTCTACCTCCCCATAAATTTTTAGCCAAATTGGTTCAGCCGTTCTGGAGTGAAAGTGTAACTAATACGACTTTCTTTTACATATTATTAGATTAATTTAATTTAATAGTAACTAGATATTAACAGCTACTAACATTTTACTATCGAAATTCCTGGATGAGAGTTTCCCACTTTTCCTGAATTATTTCTCGTTTTTTTTCTTCATATGAACTTTCTGTAGACAGTAACTTACACATTATCCCTCCAGGTTTATCTAAACAGGTGTGACGCGGATGACCATGGGAAATAAGGATTATTTTTTGCATACAAAGATTACATCATTATGACTTTTTTTGTGATATTGGAAGGCAAACAAGCAGACGGATTTCCTGATGGTGAGAAATTCACGCTGCTTAGAAACACCAAAGGTTGTAATGGTGCGTTGCCAACTGGAGGCTGGGATGTTAGGCCTCGAGCAAAAGTAAGTTTACTGGCTACTTTACCCTCCAAACTTGACGAAACCTGACGTTATGGCGGCAGGAATAGGTAAAGCGGTAGTACCAATCCGGGTGAGTCGCTGCGAAACACTACCACCTAGTCCGATGTCACGGTGCTAGTGACGGTAAGCCTATATCGCCTTATACGAGTTGCCTGACAGAAAGGCAGAAAGGCAGAGAAAGGTCTATTCTGCAGAGGAGCCCGGACCAACACGAGGACCAACTTATAAATTAATTAACAAACTCTCATACTTTGTTCAATAATTTATCAAATTTATTAATTAATTAACAAATTTTGTTAAAAATATTTATATCAGATATACCATATCAAATGATTTTTGTGGCATGTCAATTAAAATCCAAATTTGAAAATTCTTCTTCTTCTTTTTTCAATAAAACTTAAAACTGAATCCAGTTTCAAAATCTTTTCACCTTGATAAAGCGACGAACTTTATAGAAAAATCACTTGAGTTTTGCCCTAATGCCTTTGTGGAGGGCCTTGGTAATATAATAAAAACGAGTATCAGGCCAGGAAAATAAAAACTTTCGTATGAGTTTACGGTATTTCTATCTAAATACCGTACACGGTACATGACCACGACGCAATGACAATGTCATGACAGAATCAGAAAAAGCGGTAAATAATCATTACGATTTACAAGTAATATTACAGAACTGATACCATTTTTTTTATATATGTTCAGATACTCTTTTTATAGTTTGGGAAGGCAAAAGGAATGGGAATAATATTTCGAATTTAGACACAAATGATGTTATAGTGCGTGGCCAACCAACGGTATATTGTCTCTTTTATAAATTAACTACCCTAAATTCCAAACCGAAACAAGACTATGATAATAAAGACATGATGAGAACTAACGAAAGACACATTGTAACTTATAGGCATAAGAAACATAATAATTTTTATTCATATATACAAAAATCGTAACAAAAAACATAATACGTGAATTGTGAGGACCATCCAGGAAGAGGAATCCAAATTTATGACATTTTAAAGCACATTACAAGCATTTAGTTTGACGAAACGTCTTGAAATGAATTTAAAATTCTGACTGGGTATCGGCCACCCCCAGAGAAAGCGAATTATCGCCTCCTAAAAACATAACTACCAAGACACCCAAGAAGACAGCCGTTCCAACTTAATTTCTTGCGAAACATGCTGTCACTTGCACAACCACCAAGAACTGGAGGAAATATTAGGTTAACCAACTTTCAACCATAACTAGAACGATATAAATCTCAAAATATAATACAGCAACTTAGTTATCAAAAGCTCAGGAAAACTGAACTTGATTAACAATTTTCGGATTTATTTTTAAGGATATAAGATTCAAAATCATGGGTATATCAAACCCTATAAGCTCAGCGGGTGTCTTGTACCCCGCTATCCAGCAGTCATCACATCTTTGTTATGGTAATATGGCTTCTTATATTATTTTTTACATTAATCTAAATAGTTCGTAATGGTTTAATAACGAAATAAAATACTGGCGGTCTTTATAACTTATTTGGCGACGATGAACTTTTTTACCTTGTCAGTTATCAGTTGTGGGGTTAACTGACTTACCTGGCTGGTCCTTCCATGATCAAATCGGCACAGGTTTTATTCCCGACAGGGACAGACAAAATATAGTGTACACAGATGGTTGTTACTTAAGAGAAATAAGGAATTTATCGGGGTATTAGTTTCGAGCTTCAAGAGTAACTACAGGGCATATAAGTTGTAAGGTGATGTAATTTAAAAGAAACAAGCCGGATAATCGAGACAAAGACATGTCCTTAGGGAATAACGAGTAGTTGTTGTATTTTTCTGACAAGTCTAGTAGCTTTAAAGTTAATATAAGTTTTGTGATTGATAATCAACAATAAATGATTAAATAAAATATCTATATTTCAAAGAGGGCGAGAGATTGTACCTATATTATATTGATAAGGAATATTTGGGACATCTATCACAAAATATATCGAAATCACATCTTGATTATTAAAAATAGAACTCCAGAATTTATTTCAACTGAAACTAAATGGAAATAAAATGTACTATTATTGTTTTAAAATTTTTAATTATTACAATTTTAAAATATATTAGCTGAAATTCTTAAGTATCAAAAATAAGGTGTTATTTTTTGTATTTTATTTATATTCGGTCTGTAGCCGTTGCGGTCTAGTGGTGTTGGACAGGACTACAAGAAGTCCCGGGTTCGATTCCTGGGTCGTTTAACAAAAATAAAAAAGTGTTTTTTAAATTTTCTAACAACAACAATGTTGGCCAGGATTCGATATATACCTGGTTGGCGATAGGTTTGCTATCTATTACGTCGTGGGATTAAGATTTTTCAGCTAATCGTGGGTGTCCTAGTTGCACCTCCTGCTTTTCGATTTTCAATACGAGCGTGAAAATAGTTTTATTATCTGTATTGTCACATATTATATTACATTATTTGTTAAATTATTATATAGTTGGCACACAATTACGAATTACTGTATTGTATTATTATAACTTTAGTCAAGGTAATACAGACCTGGATTCAAGTCGCAAATAAGATAACATCACTATATCCCGATGACCGTAACACCTCAATAAATCAGTCAGTTTCAACGCCACCTTTTCTGCAACACAAAAAATGGCAACTTTGTTTATCTGGTTTTTTGTAAAACGGTTGGTAATGAAGACGTTTGTGATATGGTCGGCGAGCCTTTAATTTGGACATGTCAATGTCTAGTAGATAAGGGACAGTTTTTTAGTTCTTAAAGGGATACGGGTACTCTAGTTATTGCCTACGGCTTGGTTTGTGAATTAATAAAATATCCACTTAAGTTTCCCATGTTTTTTTGAACGAAACAAAGTTTGTAAATTATAATAGCACAAGTTTATTTTCTCTAATATATGTTTCTCTTGGTGGAAACATTATTCCTTTTTATAATAGAAATGTAAATAAGAAGGTATATTATCCCCGGAATGGTCCGGACTACGTTGCAGTCTCTATAAACTGGATCTCCTAAGAAAGTTTTTCTTTTCGTCGATTTCCTTGACAAACTCCATTATCATGTAAATCGGGTAATCATATTACGATTATCTCGAAAAAATACTTAAACGATGCAATGTCTCAAGAGTCACTAAAACCGGCGTCTTTGTATGAAAATTACAATTAATGTGACGGAAGCCAGGCAGGTATGCCAGGATCGTGAGATTTGGCACTCAATACTCTCTACTTGCCACGTAAGTGACTTGGCGAAACATACGTATTTTTTTTATGACATTGGAAGGCAAACAAGCAGACGGATTTCTTGATGTTAAGAAATTCACGCCACCTTGAGACACCAAAGGTGGTAATGGTGCGTTGCCAACCTGAGGCCGGGATGTTAAACCTCGAGCAAAAGTAAGTTTACCGGCTACCTTACCCTCCGAACCGGAACACGTCATGACGTTATGGCGGCAGGAATAGGTAAGGCGGTGGTACCAATCCGGGCGAGTCGCTGCTAAGCTCTACCACCTAGTCAGATGTCACGGTGTAAGTGACGGTGAGCCTATGCTCGCCTTTTACGAGCTGCATGGCAAGGAAGGCAGATGGTCTATTCTACAAAGGAGCCCGGACCAACACAGGGAATGTATGCTAAAAGAACTTTTCAGAACATATTATGTTCCGAAATTTAATTCTAAACACTATATAAGGCCTCTCCAACATAATTTTGTGAATCGCCAGGTTCAATATTTTTATCACCATAGTGGACCAAAAGAAAAACCCAATAGCGAAAGTATAGGAAACTTTCACCTTGTTATAAAAATATAGTAAAAATAAGATTCAATGACATGTGTTTTTATTCTATTTATTTATTGCCCCAGGCGTTTTATTTATGTCATAAATGTCATTGTGGCCACATTGTGGCCTGGGGCTTTATGTTTGTTGGGCCTGTATTAAACTTATCTAGCAATAATAAGAAAAAATAAAAAATAACAAAAACTACAAACATACAAACATGTATGACTTACAAACGTGCAAACACGAGTGAACGTGTTAACAATGTGACAAGATGAATTGTGTGTCAATTATTGTTAGGAGAAGGTTATAAAAAATGTAAGTTTAGTGGAACATTAGAAAACTTAATGAAAATATATACACATACATAAATATCTTCACGCCAAGTCCCTTACGGGGTAGGCAGAGAGTATCGAGTGCTAGACCTCATGATCCTTACAAACCTGTCTGGCTTCCTTCACGTTCATTACTCTTTTCATACAAACACGCCGGTTTCGGAGACTCTTGACACCACCCTCGGATAATATCCGATTGATCTGATCCACATTTCTATTGTATCCACATCCACATTCGCATTGTATGTCTGCTTTGTCAATCTTTCATCTATCATTCTTTCCACATGACCGAACCAGCGGAGCATTTACCCTTTCACATTTTAACATCAACAATTTCTTTCAATCCCACTCTTTCTCGGATCTCACTGTTACGAATGCGGTTAGCGAGCGTTACACCACAGATTTTCCGTAGCACTCTCATTTCGACCGCATTTATCCTACTTTTATGCTTTTTCTGACATACCCAACTCTCGCTTCCATACAATAACGTTGGGATAAGTACAGAATTATGCAAAGCGAGTCTAATTTTTTGACTCAAAACCTCGCTTTGAAATAGCTTACCCAACGCTCCATTCACACTATTCCCTGCACTCACTCTCCTCTCTTCATCCGCGGTGTACCTTCCATCCCTACTAAAAGCGCAACTAAGATATACAATTTCATTCAGTGGCTCCAACACTACATCTTCAACTAAAACTCTTACATCCGTTCTGGCCTCGTCCCTTTCAAACACCATAACTTTGGTTTTTGTCGCATTAAATTGTAAGCTCCTTTCTTTACAATCACCTTCCATAACTGTGACCAGCGTCTGCAGCTCAGATGGTGTAGAGCCCAAAAGTACAGCATCGTCTGCATAACGCAAGCAGTTCACCACTTGGTCACCCATACGCATTCCCACATTCATAGACCTTAACCTTTGAAGACATTTGTCCAAATACAAAATAAACAAGGGTGCCGACAACACACAGCCCTGCTCGACGCCAATGTCGACATGTAACTAAGGCGATTTGTTGCCGTCCACCCGCACACATTCTTTACAATCTAAATACATAGTCTGCTCAGCACGCAGCAAGGACCCGTCTATCCCATAATCCGGCAAAATGTCCCAAAATTCCGTACATACAACCCTGTCAAACGCTTTTTCGAGATCCACAAAACCGCAGAAAACCTTCTGACCCACAGCCAGATGCCTTTATACAATGTTGCAGAGCGAAAACACTTGATCCGTACATCCCCTTGCAGACCTGAAACCACCTTGAGCCTCCCACAATGTTCCATCGGACATCCCTTGCATCCTCCTTTCAACTATTATTCCATACACTTTGGATGCTAAACTGACCAAACTAATGGTCCTGTAACTTGTACAGTCCATGCGTGAACCCTTGCCTTTAAACAAGGGCACGATGACCAGTCTTCGGGTACTCTGCCGGCCTTCCAACATTTATTACAAAGAACCCAGATACGCCCATTCAAATATTTTCATCATAATGCCGTCAGACGCCTCCACTATTTCCGAGTGATTTGAGTTCTCGGATCCAGCGTCAGCACCTTGGACATATTCGTACATATCTCCATAAAATTCACTCCACCGTTTTAGCACGTCATGGGTGCTTGCAAGAATATCACCACTCTTAGATGCACAATTATTGTCAGTTGGTTAAGTCAGGCCAATGTATGTACGTTAGCTGTTTAAATTAAAAATAATTGATTGTTTGCATCATCTTCTTGCATTATTATTACAACAGGCGCTCCTGTTTTGAAGAAAGTAGATTTTTTTAACAGTTTCAGTTTTTTGCATTTTTGTCATAGATATTTTTTCTAATAAAATGTTTATTTATAAGTTATATCTTATCGGAAGGGAATAGCTGGGCCTTTTCAGTACAAAGCTTGTATTGACAGCCAGTATAAAATATAATATTTATTTTCTAAGTAAGTACTAAGTTGAAGATTTTGATATATTGTCGTTATTAACAGTAGTTAGTAGAAGATAAGATAAGAACTTACAAGACTATAAGATACCTAGAGTTTTTGGCGCCATCGTGAATAAAGGTGGTCGTAATTTTTTCATTATTATTGAATTTCGTACTTAGACTGAGTGAAATTGGTAAATTTAGGTAGGAATAAGATTAATTTTGTTCCGTAAAAGTGCACAAATGAAATAATCATGAAGAAATTACTGTATTGTCTAATTCCTCGCTGCTGTCAAATCTCACTGGTTGAGCTTGAGTAACGAAGCCACCACTTTACTCAAGACCCTGACCTGACATAACTTTGTACATAGTGACTAATGACTGTATACTGTATAAAAAAATAACTAAATTGACATTGGCAAAGTAAGTCGTGAAAAAATTATCGAAGCCATATTTATAAAAGAAGAAGATAAAATACCTACCAAGCGTTCTTTTAATTTATTTACATACCTACGTTATGGTAGACAATTAAGTGACGTACTTGCGCTTAAGACAGCCTAGTTCTTAAGATGGCCCATTTTCAATATTAAACTTTTGAAGAGTTTAAATTACTGCTATGGAACATGGTAGTAATTTAAATTCTTTCAAACTTTAAAAAATAAAAAAAAAATTTGAATCACCTATCTTTGAAACTGGGCCACCTTAGGCGCAAGTACCTTAATCCATATCAGTTGGCACAATAAAACTTATTTATTTATGTAACCAAAAATACACAAAATTGTTAAAACTCAAAAACCACAGTTCGGATAGCCATCAAATTTTAACAAAACTAGCCCGAAAGCACCTGCTTGCAAACAAAAAAAGCTCAAAAATTGGTTATTCATCCAGTAAAGGTTCTCACATATAAAAAAACGTACATGAGAATTGAGGACCTTATCCTATTTTGGAAATCAATTAAAAACTAGTAGCAACAATACTCTTTTTATTACCAATTGCTACGTCACTTAAAATAGTGTCCAAATTATAACCCTTTAAATGCTACCCACCGAGACATTCCTCAAATTGTTAAAAATTGTCTTTTTTTAGATATACCCTGCCTTTAGGCGTTTTAGGCTCGAATCCCCTATCTCTATCTAATTAGAAATTAAGTTGACCCTTCTAAATTGTAACAACTCTCTACTACACAAGTCAAGATTCTTTTTTGACATTAACTATGTTATAAAAAAAATAACATCACTTCACCTTAAAATATTTTTTTAGTAATTGAATAGGTAATACTTCATAAACAGCAAGTAGTAAAAGTATTATCATCTCTTGATGGTTAAAAGTATAAATCGACTTTAGACACCTATGGTTGTCGGCATAGACTGCATGAGTTTTTCAGTGCTTTCCTATTAAAAATAACATTTTCTAGGGTTGAATAACTGCCCGGTTGGCGGTAGACATCTATCACATTATAAGGTTTAAGTACCTTCGTGAGTGCCCCGGCCAGCCTAATGCCACACTCTTTGGAAATACGACCATGAAGATTAAAGAAACTTGCTTTTTCTTACTTATAGACAATCAATGCTAAAGTTCAGTTGCCAACCTAAGACTGTAATATGGGTTTAGCAGATTACCTACCCTCTAAATCAGAACATGACAGTAACTAACACCAGTGCTAGAGATTTCTATTTAAGTTTTTTCATAATTATTGAATTTTGTGTTTATATTGAGTGAAATTAGTCAATTTTGGTGGCATTTTGTACAATGTTTTTCAGTGAAAGTGCACAAATGAAATAATCATGAAGGAATTAGCGAATACTGTATTTCCTCATTGCCGTCAAATCTCACTACATGAGTTTGAGTAATGAGGCTTGATATGACTTATTGACGACTTATGACATATGACTAATTATAATTGAATCACAATTTTAGTAAACTTGATGCAAATTTCTACTTGACTAATGGCAAAATACTAAGGTGAATGCCATAACCTAAAGAAAGAAAGGACCCTGTAACCTAATCACGATAATTCAAAGCACTGAAGAAAAACAAAGTAATAGGCAAAACGGAGATATGCCCAAGAAATGCTTCATGTCATAAGACGGTCTCAAATTTAACTTTGTACCTATCTACTGATTTTTCAATCAAGTGTGAAATATTTGAACTGAAGGAAAATAGAAAGTGCTTCTCGTTAGTTACTATACCAACATTTAAGGATGAAACAATTTTACATGTGACCTCGATATAGCTTTTAAATTAAATTTTTCCCCGTGTTGGTCCGGGGTCCTTTGCAGAATAGACCATCTGCCTTCCTGCCAGGTAGCTCGTAAAAGGCGAGCATAGGCTCACCGTCACTAACACCGTGACATCTGACTAGGTGGTTAAGTTTCGCAGCGACTCACCCGGTTTGGTACCACCGCTTTACTTATTCCGGCCCCCATAACGTCATGACGCGTTCCAGTTTGGAGGTTAAATTAGCCGGTAAACTTACTTTTGCTCGAGGCCTAATATCCCGGCCTCAGGTTGGTAACGCACTATTACCACCTTCGTTGTCTCTTGGGGGCGTGAATATCTTACCATCAGGAAATCCATGTGCCTGTTTACCTTCCAATATCATGAAAAAAAATCAGAAAATCTTATGCTACTATGCAATAAGGGTTATTTTTTTATTTTAAAGAATAGTGACCAAGCCAACAGCATTATGGTTAGAGATAGCAATCGCCTAAAAACATGTTGCAGGAATTGGTAGGGCGGTGATACCAATTCGTACAAGCAGCTACTTATCATTCTACCAAGTACAACCTACCATAATCTTAGTTTTTAACTAAGTATAAGTAACATGCGGTGCTACAAAGAAAAAAGTCCCCTTAAAAGCTTTTTGCTTTAATTAAAGGAGTTGCTTTTATGAGAAGCTAGCTGACCCAGCAAACATCATTTTGCCTTACAATTTATTTTTATTTAAAATGGATTTTTTTAAAGTATGTACTTACTAATATCTCAATTCAAAAATAGTGTTTAAATAAGGTTTGTAATTTTAATGCCAAATAATAAAAAAAAATAAAGTTGGTTCAAAAACAGAATTTTGAGTGGACCACCCTAATCATTTAATCTTTTGGTGCTATACACAAAATAAAAAATAAAAATAAACGGACGTCCTATTCTAAGATGAACTGAATATACATACATATAAAAGTCGGTCAAGCCGTTTTAAGAGTTTAGTATTAAATATTGTGACTTTAGAACTTTATGTTATAAAGTAATGTCATAAATGGTATATTATATAAACTAGTAACTGACTTAAAAATGTGCAATCAAATGTAGTATTAAAAGAACAAATTTGTACTTTAAACATCTGCCGGGAAAATCTGTGTTTCGGCAGCTGCCACTTTGTTTCTAAGTATGAACTTGTTAATGCGGAAGGCTTTGCTAATTAATCTTAAAAGTGTTTTTTTTAGTTCCTTTCATTTTAACAGTTTTCAGAATCATTATTTTTTGTATGTTCCATCAATTTGTCAAACGTTAAAAAAATCTTTCCTTTAACCCTTTTGACGTCCCGTGTTGTAAAAAGGGACTTAATTAGGCGGAATTACCTGAGATATCGCTCTAGCGGAAATAGCGAAATCTTGGACCAATTTGTCGGGCAACTAACCTTATCACACCATTCTGTCACATATAATTATTATCGAAAGACAACAAATTTTTAAATCTCTAAATTTTATCAACTAATTTGTTATGGACGTCAGAGATCACATTTCTACGGCGTCGGTTAAGGACATACTTTTATCATAGATTTTAACCCATGTTGGTTCCACGCCACATTACCAACTATTTGCCTGCCGTACAATAGGGTTACTTTTGAATCTCGATTTCATGCGAATTGGAAATTGGAATCGGATATCTAGTCTAGTCAATGTGCCTTTTAGGTCAAAATTTTTGGCTCGCCTCGGAAAATTATGATCGAGGTGTCATTCGATTTGTCATCGCATTTAGAAACTTTTTGAAAAATTCGGAGTTTTGATTGCAAAAATTACAAAAGTTAAATAATTAATAAGTTTAAATAATATTTATTCATTAAAGGTCCAAAGTGGGCGGAGCTAACGCAAGCGAGAGTTCCTGTTTTCGGCAGTATTTTCAACCCTCTAGAAAAACATAAATATTGGACCTAGAATTACAAGAGGTAAGACTTTTTGTTAGGAAATTTCTTCTTCTTTATGGATCTTTTCTCAAATTTCGAAAAATTTTAATACTTTTTAAGATATTTGCCTCAAACAAAACCACCCTTTTTCATTGACTAAATTGTTTATAACTTTTGTAATTTTTGCAATCAAAACTCCAAATTTTTCAAAAAGTTTCTAAATGCGATGGCAAATCGAATGACGACTCGAATAAATTTTCCGAGGCGAGCTAAAAGTTTTGACCTAAAAGGCACATGTTGACTAGACTAATCTCACTGTGGACACTCTTGAATACAATACGCGCTAATTATCAACATTTTTTAATAATACATTATAAATTATTTTCTCAGATTCGTTGAATTTTTTTAAACTAAATTTTAATAATTCACTTCAAAGATACCTAAAATGACATCCGAACCAATTTCAATTTGCATAAATCGAGATTCAAGAGTTCAGCTCATAAGAGGTGAATGACGGGTCGTTTATTACAAAACACCATAACCACTAGGAAATTGATTAGGTTTTTTTTACCTCCATGTGCAAAAATGCCTTTTTAGTCAGTACAGTCAAATATTTTTTGTTTCTATTACTAAGTATTTCACTGCTATTTGAAACGGGTGAAAAAGTTAGCAATCTATGACTTTAGTGTTATTGCTAAGTAAACTCAACAGGCATTATATTATTTGTTA
>NJDC01005321.1:56677-91555 GCA_002245475.1 Calephelis virginiensis
TGTGATTTTAATATTTTAATCAGTCGTGTGACCTTAGTACTACGAGTTCAAACTGTTACTACAGTAGTAGAGTGCTGGGTCGTAATTTGCCCTGGGTAGGGGCAGTTTACTGCAACTTTCATATAAAAAAATAAGTTTGCTATGTTTCTTATTCGCCCAAATCATATGACACTAGTTGCCTTATATCTGAATGCCTTTAGACTTACTTTCAAATTAGACGGGTTATACCTTTTCAAGTAAGCTTCATACAAAATTTGGGTTTCCTATATATCTATGGAAGTCCCGCCTCTTATTACATAGTATTTATACTTTTTGGGTAAGGGATCCACCACTTTAGCTATTCCTGCCTCCATAGTGACACTGTCGTGTTCCGGTCCGTAGGGTAGGGTAGCTAGTATACTTCTACAATTAACCCAACATTTTGGGCAGAGGGCAGTGACGCCCCCTTAACATCTATAGTGTCTAGGCCATGGTTGTCTATTACCGTCAAAATTGTTTGTTCGCTGTCGACTTACATTAAATATGTGTAAAATACAAATAGACAAAATGTGTGAGTGTATGACACTGTGTATTTTGTACATCGTGTCTCAGTGTAAACTAGACTTAATAATTAATAAAATTTAATAATGTTATAACTGTTTTTTTTTATTGTAGGTGACACTTTTATGACATACCTACTGGTATAAACACAAGTTGAATACATGTATATTATTTTTCTTAAGTTTCTCATATATTTTTTTCTTTTTTTCATAATATGCTTTAAAATACTTTAGAATCTGCAAAGATAGCTAAATGCATTTTATTTACAACAACAATTAAACCGTTCTCTTTAGGGTATATATCCTATTCTATAAGGTAAACTACCCCATGGTTGGCACTTTAGGAGTAAACTTTATATAAACGATAAAATATTTTTATCGTTGGCTCGATAACTATTTTTAATCCCCGACAGAAAAAAAATATAAGTTTGACATGTCGTGTTTATGTATGTGTGTGTATGTCTGTAGCATCATAACTTTTGAACGGATAGACCGAAATTGTTGAAGATTTTTTTGTTTAAAAGCTAACTTGATCGAAATGGATTTTTAGCAACATTACACGTAGAATTATGACATGAAGATTATTTGGCCGCTACACTAAGAAATAAACATAGCTGCTGTAAAATACTCTGCTGTGTAATGACTCTACATGTATGTATGTAGTGTATGCATGAATTAGTGTTGCGTTTTTATATTATCGGTATTTTATAGTATTAAATTATTAATAAGTGTTCAAATCACTTTAGCACAGATAACTAATTATTATCAAATTACGGTTAGATTGTGTAGCACTCGTAAAAATAATATAATCAATCATTACAACATAATTTACTTAATTAGCTTGTTAATAAATACTGCAAGAAATAAAATGTGTTATACTTTTCGAACTATTTTTAAAAATCCCACAAACATTGCTAAAGCGTTTAAAATTATATCAAGATAAGTATATATGTATAATCACTTGTTTTAATAATATAATATTTGATTTCCCTAAACTTACAACCATTATAATTAAATAAAAAACAGAACATAATTTATAACATTTATTACTATCAGCCTCATCATACAATAGGCATACTTTCACAATCTCAAACAAAGCTATACAAAATATAAAAACAAATAACAAATCTTGACATACAGCGAACTTGATTTACTGGATAATAATACAAGAAATTCTTAATAAGCTGCTATTAATATAACAATATTTCCAAATTACAATTATCAATCAGAAAGAAACCAACAAAAAATATTGTAATACTGAATTTGATACTTTTTTAAAAGACAGCGAACAAACATGCTCTCCTGATGGTAAGAAACAACTGTCGTCTATACCGTAAATGCTACTGATGCAAATGCTTTTTTCTTCGGGCATCTTAGGGCAATGTACTCAAAAAGCCTACATGAATTAGCAAGTATGAAATAAGACCCAAAAGCAGCTTACAGTGTACCAATTACGTATTAATATAATCGTTAAAGATATCAAACGAAATAATTTACAAAGAAAGTGCCAATCTTGCCAACTGCATAACTAGAATTTAGGTAATACTACAAATACTATATGATCACATTTGAACTTAACCTATAAGGTACTGAGTGTGAGACCAAAAATACAGCTCCATTTAGTGCCAGCCGTGGTGTCCGTGGTGACCGTAGTGTCCGTGGTGTTCTTCTTCCTTCTTAATAACGAAAGGTACATGAACTTTCACGGGGTAAGGAACTTCTTTAACTAAAGGTACCTGAACTTCTTTGTATACGGGGTAAGGCTTATCAATTGGTACTTTAACTTCATAAGGAACTTTCTTCTCAACAGTGTAAGGAATCTTCTTGTAAACATCATAAGGTTTAGGGACTGGTACTTTAACAGGGACAGGGTACGGTTTTTCTACTTCTACTTTGTAGGGTCTGTCGACTGGCACTTTAACTTCATAGGGTACTGGCTTGTGTACTGTTACTGGATATGGTTTTTCAACTGGTACAGGGTATGGCTTGGCTACATACACGTGGTAAGGCTTATCAACTGGAACTTTGACTTCATAAGGCACTTTCTTTATAACTTCATAAGGTTGAGGTACTTTAACTTCGTATTTTACTGGTACTGGTACTTTCTTTTCAACGGTGTAGGGTTGGGGATAGGGAACCTTGACTTCATAAGGGATTTTCTTCTCAACTGTGTAAGGGGTAGGTACTTTCACCTTAACTTCGTAAGGTTTATCAACTGGAACTTTGACTTCATAAGGTACTTTTTTCTCAACAACGTAAGGTTCAGGCACATGGACTGGGTACTTCACGTATTCCTTTACAGTAACTGGAACTTTCTTTTCAACTGTGTAGGGTTGAGGTACTGGTACTTTGACTTCATATGGTACTTTCTTCTCTACTGTGTATGGAACGTGTTTTTCAACAGTGTAGGGTACAGGTACTTTTTTGATGACTTCAATTGTTTTAACTTGGTATTGATGTCCATGATCTTGGGTAATTGGTTTCCATGAGTCTCCTGATGATCCGGAATCACCATAACTGTAACCCCCTCCATAACCGCCTCCATAACCACCGCTGCTACCGCCATATCCACCGCTACTACCTCCATATCCACCGCTACTACCTCCATATCCACCGCTGCTACCTCCGTATCCACCACTGCTACCTCCATATAATCCGCCGCTACCTCCGTAGCTACCGCTGTCACCTCCATATCCACCGTTATCACCTCCATCGCTTCCAATATGACCTAAACTGAATCCTTCTTGACCACCATGTCCAAGGCTTAAACCTCCTCCACCTCCTCCGTAAGATGCGTATGAACCTTCATGACCACCGTTATCACCACCTTCGTAGCCACTCTCAGCGACTTCGTACCCACCGCCATAAGATCCAGTGTCAAAGATACCCCGTTTATCCTGTCTTTTCTCTTCAGCTGCGACGGGTTTTGCAGCACTCTCCTCTTTACTGGCTAAAGCTGCTACAGCCAATGAGGCAACTAGAACAACCTGCAAAAAGAACATATCATTAAAATTTAAAACCAGAACATTTCTAAACTGAAAGGGATTTCATAGGGAGGCACCTAAAATAATTGGGTGTACTTAAATAAAAAAAAGTATAGACTATATGGAGTTATTTAAATAAAATCTTTATTAATATTTTTGAATGATAATATGCAAACGATAATGTTCTCTTGTTACATTATTATTTTTGAATTTAACTATCTTTTTATCTTGAAAAAGTGACTAACAAATAAGTCAGTGGTGCCACTCATTGTAGTTGTGCGCTATCTTTTTCTAATGAAATAAAAAAAATAATTTAGGCAGACCAAATTTGTTACAACTTAGCAACTTGCTTTTTTTCAAATGTCAAGGTTTACTTATTTTTTAATCACAATATTTCAAGGTATAGATTTAAAAGCGTATAAAAACAAACATTTATCCTACTCTATTATTCGCGTTGGAAGAAGATAGCAATAACTTAAAATAAGTTTAGTTAGCGCGCAGAAGGTTTGCCACCAACGCCAAATTAAGTATTAAATAGTAAGCCGAATAGTTTAAGTTTTTAGTATTACAAAATTCATAAAAAAACAACTATTTGAATTGTATATATTTATAAATAAATCGCTTATGTGGTCTAGCGGTCCAGGTGTTGGACTTTACTGCATAAGGTCGGGCAACAAAAGAATTCGGTTGTTCCAATTTTTTAATAAAAAAAATGTTACTCGGTATTGGATATGTTGGCGATAGGCTTGCCACCTAACACATTGTGGGACTTAGTGTCTTCGGCTAGTCTTGGGTGCCCTGGTTGTGCCTCTGCCTACCTATTCGGGGATATCGGTATGAATATGTTTTTTTTGTATGTTTATAAATAATAAAACCATAAGTAAAATCAAGAAAAACTTAATAAACAAATATTTGTTAAATCAAGGAAACGTCGTAAATCTTTGTATCTTTAATCTAGACATGCTATACATATTAACAAAATACGGGGACAGAAATCAGTATCAGATTTAGCTATGAACACACGAAAACTTTCTAACACATATTACAATTGCAAATACTCAAAACCTTGATTTCTCTTAGAATGCCTTTTCTACAATATATTTAGCAAGCTATAATCGCTTTGATTTAACAATAGGTGGAAACAATTAAACGAATAAAAAGTAGCAAAGCAAATCTTTATTACTTCAATTATCTCAGCCATAACTCCGTGGCGCGTGTTAGGAAATGGGCTGTAAATTTTGATTTTTATTTAAATTTCTTCACGTATCTTAACTCATAAATTAAGATATAAAGTTTAAGTAAAAATTTCAACCTACTTAAAAAGTTCATAGGTCATATTATACGCAATTGCAAGTTAAAAGTGTTACGTGTTTTCCAAATATAGATTTTTAATCTTTAGAATTTTAAAACGCGGACTTTAAAATTCAAAACGCTAGATCATTATCAATGATTAATTTTACTTTATGAATTTAAAACATGGAGTTGTGTTATAATACCTAGATTTTTATCTTTCTAAAAAACTAAAACTAAATTCTTTATGAATGATTAAAAGATTTTTAAAATATGTATTCGATTCGTTAAATCATTACCAATTTGTTTGTGAAAAAAAATATAATTTAAGATGTTAGTTAAGTCTTTATGAAAGCAAGAGACTAATTTCAATTAAAAAAACTAATCATTACAAATCAATAACAATTTTAAGGGGTTTTGGCGCCATCGTGTGAGAAGTTTGTCGTAGTTTTCGCAATGAATTTCATGCATGTTATGGGTAAAACTAGTTAGTTTAGATAGAATTTTGTTTAGTGCATAAGGGAAATATTTGTGAACAAATTAGAGTATCGCTTATTTCCTCGTTGCCGCTAAATCTCACAGTTTCACACTTAATTAACACCTAATATGACATTTTTTAACAACTTATGACTATAATATAAGAAACTGAAGAAGTGAATTGAAACGAAATGTCAAGAAAAAGAATATTTCTAATACGTAAGACATGGCAGTACGGCCTTAAGGTCTTAGCCTGTCCTAGAAATAGACAAATTAAAAAAAGGCAAAAACAATTTCAATTTATTACAAAAAAGAATCCGTACCTATACCAAAAAAGAATAAGATTTTGAAAAACAAGAAAAGAATATATTACAATTCATACCATGATTGACTTTCACTACTCCCTTTGACAAACGATAAATATAGGAAGTGTCATCTATCATGTTTATCGGATGTCGACAATCTAAGTAAACTGGCTCGCAAAGAAAGTGAATAGGACAGGAAACGAGTTCCAATATTACGGACATACAGGGAAGTCCTTTTAATGACCTTGTGGAACAAGATTCTATGGAAAATATCCGGATGCGATAGAAAGCTTTAACTCTAATAGAGGCGTTGAACACGTGATTTAAGTTTAATAACAGATCTATATAACGATTATATTATTATGCATATTATGATACTCTTTTCGCCACAACTTGATGTTAGCAAACCAGGATCTCTCTTTTAAAACATAACAGCGAGGAAAAAATAAAAATATCAATTAACATAAGAAATACAGGTGCTGTCCCACTAATTAGATTTTAATTTATTTATTTAATCAATGATTTAGCTTTTTAATTATTTAAATTTTATTTTTTCAGGTTGTGCTTTACATATTTAGAAAAATATCACATTAAGTATGTTACTTAACATAATGTTATAATATATTTTGTATAACTAATTCTATAGGCGTTTTGAGACAGCTGTAAGTGATATGAACTTTATAAATGGTGTCAATAAATAAATAAATAAATTATCGAGACTAAAAACCTAATTTATACCCTAAATCAGATAATTCTTCGACCGATATTCATTATAAACTAACATATTGACTACACACTACATTGACTATATTATGAACTAACTTTTTAACAGCTTATGATTTATAAAAAAATCAAAAATACCTATTAGGTATTTTAGGCTTTTAGGGGATTAGCTCTTATGTGTTGACTGGCATTTGTTAAAAATCTGTAGGCTTAAGTATAATTTTAAAATCGAAATTAACTCTTTTAGTTAAAAAAATGTAAAATACTTGTAATCTACTAACTAAAAACTAAGCTTAATAGGCAGTGACTACAATTCTAAATTCAAATACCTTTTCCTTTTTTTGAATCATACACACAATACATTGAGTAAAACCTTAAAAAGTAAAAAACCTCTTTCTTTTACTGCATAAGCTTCGGTTATTTGTAATAAATATGACACAAAAATGCCTAATCTAGTGTGGCTATAATTCAATATTTCAAAATATTGTTGATTTACTGTCTGATTGTGAAATACGGAAACGTCGATATAAATCTAATGTGTTACGGAATCGTTCAATACCTGGTGTTGCAACATAGAAAAATCATGTTCATAACAGAACATAAAGCTTTCCGTAAGTATAAAGTTACTAAAATATCAATATAGAAATCTTAAAAGCATTAAAGAATAATTATAAGTATTAAATAATGGGACCAGACTTCTAAGGCCGAATCCAAGCCCAAAATTTTTTCTGGATTCTTTTCTGATTTTATAGTTTTAGCGAATTCCAATTTTTAATTTAAACTATTATAACCGGAATTGGTCAAGTGAATGTGTGCCAGATTTATTTTCAGCAATAACTCTAGATTGTTGCCTACATAAATGAAGAGGATCTAAAAATAAAGTTAAAGCATGTACAGTACTAATCATCGTAAATCCAATAGTTTGATTTTTTAAGAGTTAAAAAGTTCGTGATGGTAATACCTACTTTTAACGTGTATTTGTATGCTTTAACTTGTATCTTGAATTGTAATCGAAACTAGATCGTTTTTGGAAGATATTTGCGTTTCAATTATTGTCAAAAATGTTTTCACTCTTAGATATGACTCAGTTTTTAAATATTCCACAATTTATGCTAGATATTACGTGTTTTGATAAGATAATATGTGAATGTTGAAGAAATAAAATCTGGTGTACATGAAACAGTACTCTAGTATAGTCAAGGCATAAAGATATAATCTACTTATCAAAGAATGGACTGTTTTACATAAGTCTCTAATGAAGCGGTATTTAATGTGCAACGATGCCTCCATCGTAATATCCATCACATATTGCATAATGTTATTCACGCTACTCTGTCAGTCATAACAGTTCTGGCATGCCAATCGTTTCGAACTCGTACGCTATGTAGAGCACTCAGTTAAGGAACTACTTTTTTTGTAAAGGTCAAAATAATACCAAACAAATATTTTTATCATCATCTCGGCGTCTAACATTTGTTTTTGTTGTGGCAATAAATGCGGCCTGCGTTCATCAACAACAATGTGGTAGTTTTGCAGCCTCTTCAATAAGTACAAACAAAAAATTTTTAGCACGTATGTATAGTCATCGAAAAATGACACAAATGTAACTAGATATATTGGATAATAAAAGCTTGTGCAGGTTAGTCTTAAGTCCTTTTTTAATGGAGATAGTTATATACCTATCACTTAAATCAGCGGTCGGCAACCCGCGGCCCGCCAACGTCTTACTTGCGGCCCGTGAATGTCCGCCCATTTTTTATTTTTTCTATGGGACATGGCCAATTATACGTAAGTATATTTGGCTTCTAGGGTAAATATTACAAGTGTGGCCCACCATTAGTTTATTTTGATGCCTTGTGGCCCTTGTCTGCCAAAAGGTTGCCGACCGCTGACTTAAATTGTTACATTACTTCTACATGTAGCATAATAAGAATAATATACCGTTATTTATAAATTTAATTTTATTCTACACGAAACCATTCCTATGTTGTACAAAAGACGAACTATATTATCATTTTTCTCCTATCAATCTTTGGGCCTATAGAGCGTGCCAAACCAAAGCAGTTATCACAGATTAATACTATTTTTTACATAGCTTCGCACAAAGATATTCATAAGTGAAGCTTCATATGTAGAGCACATACTTTATTACAAAGAGGTCATTTGTTTGTTTACGTTGAATAGGCTTCGAAACTACAAGACTGACTTTGAAATTATTTTACTTAATCTGTATTATTATACTCGTAACTAGAACGTAGAACTCGTAACTCGTAAAAGTATCGATTTTTTTTATTGCTAGGACAAAAAAAATAATTTTCCACCCATATGTAGTTGAGACAAGTGGCCAGTTTATTAGAAATGAAATGGTTGTTTTATGTTTTGAAAGATTGACGTACTGCAAGCGTAATCTAGAGCAGAAATTTAAATTTGAAAGTTAAGAACGTTCTTTTGTTTTTTAAAGTCGAAATAACTTACGCAATGCTCAGTTTTTAAAATAAGTGAAGTGCTACAATATAGACCATCATTCTTTTAATGTAGTGATGTTCTCGGACTTTAGATGTATTCTTGTATTATTTTTACAAAAAAAATCTCTTGAGGGTTTTTTGACCTATTATTACCCGGTTGCAAGTAATGATGATAAATTAATCATTGAATCAGCATTTTAAAATTATCAATCCAATATCCAATTTTTGAGATATGGTATATTCGTCTCAAAATTCCAAATCTTAGATATTCTGTTACATAAATAAAAAATATGGCAAGTTTTGTAAATCATTGTTTGGAATTGCTGTTTATATTTCAATACATATGGGTATAAAATTCAAAAACTGATAAAATTTCTTGCAAGGTAAATAATCTTGCAAAGGTAAAGTTCGTAAAGGTAAAAGTTTGTAAAGGTAAGGTTCGTAAACCTCTATGTGTACTGTTAACAAGTTTTGATTAGTTTTACTATATTTTAAGCTGATTTTTTATGGTTTATATGCTTGACTCATTCAGGAAAATAATTCTTTCCCGAAAAATCAGCAAATGAATGAGAGTAAAAATAGTAGGAGTCAGGTAGTTTCAGAGTTCTGAGTCCAGATAAATTAGTGTATTTTGTAACCTATCATTTAAGTACACACCAGTTTAGCGCAACTTTCATATCATTTCATAAAAATAAAAAAAATAAGTTTGCTATGTTTTTTATTCGCCCAAATCATATGACACTAGTTGCTTTATATCTTAATGCCTTTAGACTTACTTTCAAATTGTACGGATTATACTTTTTCAAGTAAACTTGATACAAATTCGGGTTTGCTATGTATCGATGGAAGTCCCGCCTCTTGATACGTAGTATTTATATACTCTTTGGTACACAAAGATTGAGTATTTTTATCGATTTCCTAGAGATTCTATCATGAGATCCAGACTTGGCGGCAAAAGATTCACCTCGAAGGATCTTTAAAACCAAATAATTTTTAAAATCGGTTGAGAAATGACGGAGACGATTAATTTACGCAAATAAAAAACTAGGAGACGAACACGATATAAGCTCTTCCTTTTATCAAATTCTGTTAAAAAGAAAAAACAAATCACCAGAGCCATAATTTCTCCACCGAGATTGCAATGATCGGTGGAAATTACTAAATGCATGCTGTCTCTCAGCATTAGTTTAATGAAGTGCAGCTTATTGAGGAAATAGCGGCCGTGCAATTATGATCCGTTACATAAACTAATATGTACACTCAGATACACAAACTGTTGCTATTTTTTCTCTGGCGTTGATAATTATTATGTTCAAATATTTACAAGTGTTATCTAGCATTGGTTATTTAATATATTCGATTCTCTTACAAAGAAATATAGGTGAATTTCGAAAAAGTATGATTTAGTTGTCACTTATTGACGTTGATTGATAATTCATTAAAAACTATTTTATTTAAATTAAACCTGTTGCTAAACTACAAACAAATAACAGTTTTTTTTATTTGCAAATATGTTATCATTATTATAATTTTAATAAAAAAATAGGTGAATGGCTTCAGCCAAATAATTAATAAGCTTGTCTATAAATCGTTAAGAAGAATCTTAATATTTACTTAGATTATCTTACAAATAGTATACGATTCATCATATTATGCGAAACGATGTCGTAGTTACTTTTTATTTAAATCAAATTTACTCAGCGTCAGAGAATGTATCTACTTTTTTATTTCAATTTTACACTTGATATTTTACACTTCCAACCGACTTTATCACTTATAAGCAAGAAAAAGTAGCAATTATCAGAAGATTTTAAATTTACCACTTAATTGTAAGACATTTTGTCATCATTTGTCATGTTTATGTTTATTTTAATTTAGCAGTTTCACGCAGCTTCACCTGCGTAACTTGTCTTCTACTGCACCGATTTTGATGAAACAAATCCGATATCACTCAAGGATAATGTAGCATTCCAAAGGTGAAAGAATTTTTGAAATCGGTCCAGTAATTTCGGAGCCTATTCATTTCAAACAAACAAAAAATCAAACCTTTCCCCTTTATAATGTCAATATATATAAAGTACTATAAGAATTTAACCCTTTTATTTATTTAAATGACCTACTCTGAAAATAATATGTTATAAACATTTAAATAATTGAGTAACTATTATGTAATTAGATTCGTCAAATGTGTTTTTTGCTTTTAATTTTACACATTACCACATACGAATATTATTACCGTAAAGCTATAAAATAAGTAGGTCAATTTCGCTTACTGATGATACTTTGCATATTTTTTTTGTTTATTTCCTTTAGAATTTATTTTGTCACTGAAAAAAAATATTTATCGTTAGATAAATCCGAGAAAACAAAATAAATATTTTGAGATTTTATAAAATAAATCAGGTATCGACTTTTTTTCTTTTCATGCTTTTTATATTAATTCCTAATTCCTATTAATTCTAATTTTTAATCTGTATCATCACAATTGATTGGTCGCGTCACTATTTCTAATTAATCGATTCGAAATTTAAAATTAATTCACACTATTGACACTGACACTTCACTTTTTTAACTCACCGAAAACTTCATGTTGCTCTAAGTCTTCGTTCGCCGAAGACCGGTCTTGTTTGGTGCTTTGGATATTCTCACGAGTCGGCTTTATACTTTCCCTCCCACTTTGAACAATATATTAGAAGAAGGGTGAACGCTTGATACAGTAACTTTATGTGTTAATTGTAATACGTATTTTATTTGTTTCAATTATGTGTATTGTATTACTTTCATAGGTAATAATACACTTATGGTGTTATGGTATTGCCATTTAAATACTCGATGTTTCTTAAATGACAAAACTAAGACCACAGGTTTAAAAAATCTTAATCAAGTAAATTGTATTTATGTCTGGTTTTGTATTGTAATTGTAATTCTAATGTAATCATAATTTAGGTTATAAAATTTTTCCACTAATGGAGTTAGTCATATAGTTATGACTGCCGCAATTAGTGTAGTAATGTCCTCTACCATCCATCGGAAGCATCCTTCCGGATTGGATCCCTAGCGTGAGATCTACCATATTAAAGCAACGCATCAGTAACATCTATTATGTCTTTAGGCGACAACTGTTTGTTTGTGCTCTTATAACATTTGCAAAATTTCCTCACACCTCCTAGTATTCAATACCTTCAAGTTGAATTTTATCATTAAAAAGTTAAAAAACATTGCCCTGATCCTTACCATAATTAAGGGGGAAAATAAGTTTTCTATAAAAATAGCTTCCTCTATTTTTGAAAATATTTTGCCTATAGGAGTAACAAACAAACATACACACTTTCGACTTTATATTATTAGTTGGATATAAATAACTAGCTGTTCCGGCGAACTTCAATCTACCCTTTCAGTTTGTATGGGAAAAATTAAAATATTGCTTTTTCTAGTTTCCTTACTGTTGAACGGAATAAATTGTACCCTATGTCCTTCTCCTGATTGTAAGCTAGCTCCTCGTCAGTTTTCAGCCAAATCGGTTTAGCCCTTCTTGAGTTATTAAAAGTGTAACTAAGACGACTTTCTTTTATGCATATAGATAAAAATTATCTGTTTATGAATATTTTTAAAAACAATGATTGCTATGTATTATTTACAGGATACAGAACCCAAAACTAGTATTACTAAATATTTTGTCAATTTGCCTGTGTATCTATTTACTTATAACACCGTTATTCTCCTTTGAGCTCAGAAAAATGTTTCGTTCCCAACACTAATCACGAAAAGTACCTAACTTTAACGTGTATACGAAGTCGCAGGACAGCTGGTACCTCATGATGCATTTTCAGGTACCTCGTCGACCATGACCCACCAGATTCAACTTATTTTTTTTATGATATTGGAAGGCACACAAGCAAACAGATTTCCTGATGTTAAGAAATTCACGCCGCCTAGAGACACCAAATGTGGTAATGGTGCGTAGCCAACCTGAGGCCGGGATGTTAGGCCCCGAACAAGATTAAGTTTACCGGCTACCTTACCCTCCGAACCTGAACACTTCAACGGCAAGCACCGACGTTATGGCGGCAGGAATAAGTAAGGCGGTGGTACCAATCCGGGCGAATCGCTTCGAAACTATACCACCTAGTCGAATATCACGGTTTTAGAGACGGGAAGCCTGTGCTTGCCTTGTACAAGCTGCCCGGCAGGAAGTCAAGTGGTCTACTCTGCAAAGAGGCCAGACCAATATGAAGAAAAACTTGTGAGTTAAACTTGTAAAATCTATGATCAACTTTTCCAAAAAAGAGCTTTTAAAATCTGAATGTTGTTGTCCAAGCAATCGTAAATCATACAAAAAAGCACAAAATCGAATTTGATAACTTGCTTATTGGAGTCGGTTAAAAGTAAAATACGTTGCAATCAAGCGAACTTGATATAATGCTTCCTACTACGAGAAAACGTAGGTACAAACTAACGATTATCGCAATCTGTTGAAATAACTTTTTTTCTGAGTAAGTTACTTTATTTCTATTTATTTTTAAATTTACAATCAAAATGGTTGATGTGTTACTAATATCGCGGTTTCTACAACTTTACCGGATTTTGTAAGCATTGTTGATAACTTTTGATATACTTACAGCCGTAATTACATACGTCAATTAAGAAATATTTAATCCATCTTTAATGAAGTCACAAGTTCGTATGAAAAATGTCGACATAATGACTGATTAATTGATTATAACATAATTGACGTCTCTGAGAGCTGCCGTTAGACCTCTACAACCTTTCCAATTTAGTGACTTACAGAAACTTTTAATAGACTTTTACAGAAATTACATGTTTAATTACATTGTTTTTTTCCTTTATGTTTTGGCATTCACGTTTGTATTTTGCCATCAGTCAAGTAGAAATTTGCATAAAATTTACCAAAATCAGGATTCAATTATAATTAGTCATGAGTCGTCAATAAGTCATATCAGGGTCTTGGGTGAAGCGGTGGCCTCATTACTCAAGTTCACGTAGTGAGGTTTGGCAGCAACACGGAAATACATGGTATGCTATTTTCTCTATGATTATTTCATTTGTGCACTTTCGCTGAATAAAATTGTACAAAATGCAACCAAAATTGACTAATGTCACTCAATATAAACACGAAATTCCATTATTAGGAAAAAAACTTTCTCCCGTCCATCCAAACCATCTTTTCTCTCGATGGCGCCCAAAAAATTATAATCTTTCACATATAAAACATTATGAATTGTTTGAGTGTATTATAAAATAATAAAATAACAAAGTAATAAAGCGTTGATCTGGGCTCCTTTGCAAAATAGACCATCTGGCTTCCTGTCGGGCAGCTCGTTAAAGGCGAGTATAGGCTTACCGTCACTAACACTATGACATCTGACTAGGTGGTAGAGTTTCGCAGCCACTCACCCGGATCGTTACCACTGCCTTACCTATTCCTGCGGCCATAACGCCAGTTCTTGTCGTTGACGTGTTCCAGTTCGAAGGAGAAGGTAGCCGTTACTTACTTTTGCTCGAGGCCTAACATCTCGGCCTCAGGTTGGCAGCGCACCATCAACACCTTTGGTGTCTCGGCGGCAGCGTGAACTTCTTACCATCAAGAAAGCAGTCTGCTTGTTTTCCTTCCAATATCATAAAAAATAGTAATAAAAAATAATTTTGTAACATTGTAATAATAAGTAACATTGCGATATCAATAAATTACGTCCTTGTTGAACTAAATTTATATTTAAATTTATATTTAAACTAGCTGTCACGGCGAACTTCGTTCCACCCGTTCAGTTTGTAAGGGAAAAATTAAAATGTTGTTTTTCCTAGTTTCCTCCCAGTTTTTCCCTTTTCCTTATCTTTCAAACCTTCCCTGGACTTGAACGAATAATTCAAAACCAAAATTAGCCAAATCGTTTTAGCCGTTCTTGATTTTTAGCGAGACTAACGAACAGCAATTGATTTTTATATATACCTAAGACTAGCTTTCCCGGCGAACTTCGTGCCACCCGTTCTGTTTTTACGGGAAATTTTTTTTTCGTAGTTTCCTCGCATTTTTTTACCCTTTTTTCAATCTTTTAAACCTTCCCTGGACTTGAACAAATAATTCAAAGCCAAAATTAGCCAAATCGGTTCAACCGTTTTCGAGTTTTAGCGAGACTAACGAACAGCAATTGATTTTTAAATATAAGATTAGTTTTGTTAAAGTTTGTTAAATAATAATAGCATTGAAAAATGAAATGCTACATAGTCTACATGTTAATTAAGAACCATATACCTAGATCACGCCAAATTTCAAATAAAAAAAAACCGTATCAGACACACATTTCATATAATAACACCCATCGTTTTACGTCGGGGTTTGGTAATCTAATGATTGATATGTTCCACTAGTGCAGTCATACTGAGTGTATAATCTTCCAACAATTCACTAGAATAGGTACCACCTAACTTTTTACTAACGTCATAACATTATTCTTCATATAATTTTCTTGGTTGCTCATTTGCACCCATGTGAAGGTTGTTTCTTGCAGTAAATAACCCTTTTATTGTTTTGTTGTTTTGTCTTCTTATACTAACTGTTAGAGTTTAAAATATATCATTCGACTATGCTTTAAATTCAAGTATACTCATCTGGTAGTGTATGTTGGTCTGAGTCTCTTGTTTAGGGTAGACCTTTCTCTCTGACTGATAGTTATTGTCTTTAGCAGCTATCAGACAGAGACAGATGGCAAATCTATGCAAATTAACACTGAATTCTATACCTTAAAGATAGTTTAAAAATTGGTCCAGGTGACTAAAAATAGGCGGCAGTACACATTTTGAGCATTTTTATTATTTTTGTGTTAGTGTTTTCCAGCCGCGGTTCACGCTGAATCTAGAAATTAGCTGGGGGATTTTAGTTCTACGTTCCAACTTTCGGGGTAGGTTATAGGTTAGATTTTATCCGGTACATAAACTATGTTATTAACACGGAGTAAAGTACTCCAGGGCTCAAGCTGGTATTACAGTCTTTATTACAATGTAAGACTATAATCTCAACTTAATTTTACTCCTTCGTTAATCCATGTTTATTAATAAGACGGAAAGGGATCCCCTGGAAGATGAGAGAAAAAAACAAACCAAAAATTTTACTGGTTTTTTATTTATTTATCATATTTTAGACGGGAAGTCCGATTTCATTGATCAATCTGAGATATAAATTATGCGTCACGTTGTTTGTCCGCGATGGACTCCTAAACCAGTTAACCGATTTTAATAAAATTTTTACTGTGTACAGATGATCCAACTTGAAAGATAGGATAGCTTACATGTCAATTTATGATCAAAAAAATCACCATCCGAGTGAAGCCGGAATAGGCAACTAAGACAGCAGTAGGGTATAATTTACACATAGTACTCTACATGTTTGCAGTTCATAAGTCTACCAGTTTAGAAATTAAAGACATAAAACTCTTGATATAAAAGGACCAAATTACTTTCGTAACTTAAAACTTGAAAAGTGCAAATAAATTTGAACTTATCTAAGTCATCTTACATACAAATATACACATCTTTAAATCAAGTCTCTTGTGGGGGGGCAGATATTATCCATTACCAAGTATGACGATTTCTGAAGACCTGCTGCGGTCACTTTAAACTGGCTTTAGGGCTTATAAATCCTATTCATATGTATTTGTGACAAAAATTTAAAACTTGTCTGTTCATTGCTATTTCACCAAATTTGACTTTCTTAAAAAATCTTCTATTCATCTACACCAGCCTTTCCCAAAGTGGGCGATAACGCCCCCTTGTGGGCGCTGGAAGCCTAGAGGGCGGTATAAATCTTGAAAATGTTTTTTTTTAAACTAGGCGCAACAAATATGTTATTGAGGTTATTGACAAGAAAAAAACGAGGGGTGGGGGTGCTACAAAACAACTGATTTTCAAAGTGGGCGTTACATGAAATAAGTTTGGGAACCTCTGATCTACACCTTACAGGGAAGTTCAAATGGTGAATAAAATATTATCCATCTTTGATTTAGAACAAGATTTAGAAACAGCAAAAATGTTACAGACATACATATCTTCACGCCAAGTCCCTTACGGGGTAGGCAGAGAGTATCAAGTGCCAGACCTCACGATCCTGACAAACCTGTCTTGCTTCCTTCACATTCATAACCCTTTTCATACAAACACGCCGGTTTCGGAGACTCTTGACACCACCCTCTAATAATATCCGATTGATCTGATCGTGAAATGTCAGCCTTGGTCTCCCCGGGTACCTACATCCATCCGCATTCGCATTGTATATCTGCTTTGTCAATCTTTCATCTGTCATTCTTTCCACATGACCGAACCAGCGGAGCATGCCCTTTCGCATTTTAACACCAACACTTTCTTTCAATCCCACTCTTTCTCGGATTTCACTGTTACGAATGCGCAAAAATATTAATCTTATTTTCGCCAAATAAACTGTCACTAGTTGTCAGGCAAAACGAAGTTCTCCAGGTTGGCTAGTTATCAATTTTATGAAACTGAAATTTATGTATGTGGGTTCGAGTCTTGTCAGGTTTTTTAGGGATAGTCAATGACTTCAATTCTTTCTAGTTGAAGCAAATTGAGGTCCTAAGGGACACTAAGCCAGAAACTTATTTAATCTTGATATGGATATTTCTACATTTTTCTTTATAGTGTATTGGCAAAACTGACTTAGGTAGAGTTCAACTAGTCACCAAAGAAAGGAATTAAAAATTTCAAAACGGGACTTGAATCCTCAGTATCCATTTGAGGTTTGAGGAGGTGAGCATTCGTCGGCTTGAGATGAAAGGTTACAGGTTCAAATCATGTCTGGAGTGAAATTTTTTCTTTCTTTTAAATTTATAGAATTTTAACCCAAGCACAGGGTAAGTGCTAAAATAAAAATACCTTAAATAAGGTAAAGGTTTCATTGATTTGGAAAAAAAAATAATTAAAAAGAGAGTTGCAGTATTTTTTTATAACAGAAAAGTTATATATAATAATCCAGAAAAAAATGTTTTGGTTAAAATTTTAGTAATTGTAAATAAGGTGAAGACTATGTCATTTTAATTCATATCATATTAATATAAATTAAAAAAAAACTGATTTAAGTGGAGAGGTTTGAACAATTTTTTTATAAGTTTAAGGTTATACGTATTATAAATTTACCGACTTAGCTATAGAACTTTAGTCATTTTTTGCTATATATTTATCTAAGAAAATCGTCTTAGGTAGAGAGTCCACGCCAGTTTTTCAATAGATAATTTCTCCTCTCAATTATCCTATTAATATTATAAATGCGAAAGTTTGTAAGTATGGATGTATGGATGTTTGTTACTCTTTCACGCTCGAATGGCTGAACGGATTTGTCTGAAATTTGGAAGACAGATAGATTGTGACCTGGATTAACATATAGGCTATTTTAAATCCCGATCGCACATCGGGTTTCTGTGAAAACGCGGGCGAAGCCGCAGGAAGCAGCTAGTCAGCACATATTGCTAAATGCGCTCACCGTTCTTATAGCCTTGCGTATAAAATGAAACCAATCTACCGACGACATTCACAATCTACTTATTTATGTGTTTAGCAAAACATTAGATAATACCATTAGACCGAAACAATGCTTTCTAACATACAAAACTAGATCAATCGTATTTTAATATATTAATGTTACTATTTATACTGCTTTTTGATCGTAAACGTTATTTTTTATGGTGATAAATGTATGTACTCGTAGATACAAAACCCAAAAATAAAGGGTACAGGGCTCGTTGAAGCTTTTTATGTTAAAGGTCAGCGAACAATCACGCGGCTCTCCTGATGGTAAGAGGCCACCGACGCATCTATAGGTGGATCACTATTCAGTGACCAAAATATTAGACCCATTGGGCAAGTCTACAGGCCACTCTTCGGGCCCGAACAATACAGTCATCATGGTGGCAGGAATAGGCAAGGTAGAAGGTCCTTCGTCTAGCAAGTTGCTGCCTAGCACTCTACTTAGCCCGTTGCGTGCACAGAGATGTGCTCTTTTTTAACCTCTTTACCTTATTTTACCTCTTACGAAGTACCTGACAGAGAGGTAGATGGTCTATTTTGCTCATCATATTTTGCTACTTTTATAAGCTTAACAAGCAAGAAGTTTGTTCCATTTTTTCTTTCTTTAGTAATTTTAGAACCAGGGATGATTATGTTTTTATACAGGAAGTTATGAATGGACGACCAATTTATTAGTTACTTTTTTTTTGTAATTTTAAAAATATATCAAATATAATATAATATTCCCGCAACATATTACTAAATAACTTAAGCGCAGAAAAGTTACAATAACCGAATTCAATTTTAATATAAGATTTAACTGAGTAAAAGTTTTTATAAAACTTAAGTATTTTTAAGAGAAATAGAGTATTTTCTTATGGTACCTAGGAATATTATTATTTTAAATAATAAAGTTTTTTTTTAAAATCGGTTTACAGAAAATATGTTAGCATTCACAACAAAATAAAAGAGTTGAATACACGGCCTCCTACTTTTTTCGAAGTCGGCTGAAATTTTTAACTAGGAAAATTAGTCAATGTTCAACTTATTGCTTAAATGTTATTGTTAAAACAGGATTTCGCTATTCACTTATTTTAATTCTTAATTTTAAAATATTAACCAATCGGTTTCATTAAACATTTTTCATGGTCAAGTTTTTGTAATTGAAAATGTTATTAGTTTTGTATAAGTGCGAGTGTATTCTTACACCAAGCGTCAAGGACAAAATTGTACAATTATAAAACCTCTTTCGTAACATTACCCTTCAAATTGAAAGATGGTAATAGAGACCTAAGTCGTTCTTACAAATTATTTGAGATGGCAGATCGATTCTCCAAAATGGGTAAAGCGGTTTAGGCGAGAAAGTGTAATGGAGAGACAGATGCATTTATAATCTTAGTTGTTTAACCAATCAGGATCTGTAGGATTACTCTTAAATCTCGATCTCATGCGAATAGGAAATTTAAACGTACATAATACGAGTATGTCATTTTAGGTACTCTGTAACACAAAACTGGTATTTTTTTTTAAATAAATTAATAGTAAACAACAAATATTTTCTTCGCATTCCTTGAATTCATTTGTAACTGTTAATAATCCGCTAGTACTGAGTTCAATTTTTTTAATAATAATGGAAGGCAAACAAACAGATGGATTTTTTGATGGTAAATAATTCGCGCCACCTAGAGACACCAATGATGGTAGTGGTGGTAGCCAACCTGATGCCGGGATGTTAGGCCTCGTGCAAATGTAAGTTTAACGGATAGGTATCTTACCCTCCGAACCGGAACACGTCGACGGCAAGCATTGGACGCTATGTACTTAAAATGACATATACGATTGCTATTCGCATATCAAGATTCAAGAGTAATCCTACAGATCTTGGTTGGACATAATAAGTCAAGGTCAAGTTCAAGGTTCTTTCTCTTGCCTCCTTTTTTCGGGCAGATTTAACAGATACTAGGATAAGAAGTTTTATACGCTACGTTTTCATAAATACTTTCCATATTACTACTATTACTTTTATTTACAATGGAGTTCCACCAAGAGCTGACGATAAGACACATTGTAGATGTTAAACTTGACCATAGGATTTCAGCTTAGAAAAATAGTAAATGTTAAAAAAACAAGGTTTATTTATATACCGCATCTGTTGCATATTGGTTCGGTGTTCGCTTTGAGTATCATGTAGTCGAGCCTCGAGTTCGATGAATGGTCGATGTTCTAATAAAAACAATGGTGTCCGGAATGAGATAAGTACCCAGTTGGCGATAGGTCGACTATCTATCACATTGTCAGGCTAAGTGCATTTCATGTGCAATACGAGCCTGAAGATATACAGTTTTTTTACTATTTGTTGTTTTTTTACAATTTTTTTTATTTTCAGTGAATAAAATCTATTTTTCAATTTCAACTCAAGGGTTAGTTCCAACTGTGAAATTCCGTCAATCGTTAAAGTCCGTCTGTTTGTTACGTTTTGACGGCTAAAGGACTTGACTGATTTTAATGAAATTCGACATTTTTATATGTAGTCAAAGACAAAGTCAAATAATTATTTAATAATTCCATTCCATAATTGGGGTGTCAACCCCTATGAAAATTGTAACTATTCAACGCTACTGAAATTGCGGTCAAACAACTCATAAATGCAAAAATCTGTCTATCTATTACACTTTCTCCTCTAAACCGCTTTTCCGATTTTGATGAAATTTTATATGTATGTAGTTAAAGACCCGATTTCAAAACATCGGTTTTTTTTTAAATCAACCCTTAAAAGGCTATAATGTCGGCTGAAAGTTTGTATATCATGTCAGATTTAACCAACAACATCTGAGCCAGGTCCCAAGGCTACTACCAAGTCAATAATACTCCGCTGACGAATTCACGAATAAACCACTAGAAAACAATAAATAAATATTTCTGGAGAAATTACTCAAAATGATCCAACCATGTGATAAACTACATGCTCTATCCAGACCACGCTGTATTTCTAGGCTCCATTCCTTCTGAGTTGCAAACCCTGGTCACAGTTATGGAGATAATTGCAAAGAAAAGGGCCTACATTAATGCTAAGAAAACCAAAGTAATGGTAAGAAAGAAAGAAAGAAAATTATTTATTTGCGGAATATGTGTGTAAATGAGATGTTACAAAAATATTTAAGTAAGTATATCAACATATTCTACCATATTTTGGTGTGCAAATATTTTAACATTAATAAAAATATTATTTAATTACATTTGCTTTAAATTTTAAGCCAATAATTTATTTTATAACTAGTTTAATTATTTATTACCAAAACATTTAAAAACTATAATTAAATTTAGCCCTGTCGACCGTAAACTACCAAAATTAAATGTAAAATAGATGAAATTAAATGTAGAATAGGTGTGTAAAATAGATGTAGTCAGAACGAATGTAAGAGTCGACGATATAGTATTGAAACAAATTAATGAAATTGTATATAATGGTAGTGCTTTTAGCAAGAACGGAAAGTACACTGCGGATGTAGAAAGAAAATTGTAAGCGGGGAGTAGTGTGAGTGGAGCGCTGATTAAGCTATTTTAAGCTGAGTAAGGTTGTGTCTTCAATCTAGACTCACTTTGCATACATTTGTAATTTTCCTATTGTTGCTTTATGGAATCGAGAGTTGGGTATATCAGAAAAGGCATGACAGTATGATAAATGGAAGCATTGCAGAAAATCTGTGGTGTAACAGCCGCTGACCACAGTCGTAACAGTAAGATCCAAGGAAGAAAAAAGTATCTTCACGCTCATATCCCCGAAGGGGTAGGCAGAGGTACAACCAAGGCACCCACGACTAGCCGAAGACACTAAGTCCCACAATGTGATAGGTGGCAAGGCTATCGACAACCAGGCACATTTCCAATCCCGACCAACATTTTTTTATTCGAAAATTGGAAAAATCCAACTTTCTTTGTGTTGGCCGACCCGGGATTCGAACCCAGGACCTCGTGCAGTCAAGTCCAACACCCGGACCGCTAGACCACAGAGGCGACCAAAGGAAGAGTGGGAATAAAAGAAAATATATATGTAAAAATGAGAATTTGCATGCTCCTTTAGTTTGGTCATAAAGAATGAATGAAACAGATATACAATGCAAGTGTGGATGAATGTAGGTACCCGGGGAGCCTAGGTTCACATTCTACGATTAAATTAATTGGTTGGGCGGAGGATACTTAGTCTGCAAGGAGCGTGCCATTTGGCACTCGAAACTCTCTGCTTATCCCTTAAGAGACTTTGTGTGAAGATAAGTAAGTAAGTAGGTCTAAACTGGAACTATACAAACTGTATTATATATCGTGAATTCAATAGAGATAATTCCAAACTCATTACCAACAAACCAGGGGACTAATTCCGTATCTTTTAAGTGATGATAACTGGCTAAAGTTTACATCAAATAGTTGTCAATTGATGTGTTTTATATTTGCTATCTCCAGTGGCCAACAGAAATACTATAGAGATAGCAAAATGACGTTATTTGACAGCTATTTGTTGTACACTTTACCCAGTTATCATCACTAAAAAGATACGGAATAGCCCCTTGGTCAGGTTGATCTTTACTGAGACAGACAGACACACGTCTGATTAAATATAGACTAAATTTAAATACAAAAGAACTTTACAACTCATGGCTACGAGTACCACGTAATAGAATGAATACGTTTATGATTTATTACCGATGTAAACCAAAATGGCTGCGGAAGAAAACAGTAAAATTCTAATGTATATTCATTTGAGTCAGTTATTAAAGAAAATAAAAATAAACGATATTAGCAATTACAATTGCCCTAGTGAGATGCATTATTAAACACTCTTTTTATTACCTAGTACCTTCATTTAAGGGTTGCCGCTAACAAGGTGGATTAATGCTCATATGAAATAAGTTATGGGTTTTTTGTTATAAGGTAACTGCTATTCCTATGGTGAAAGACAACCGTCGCCTATACTTACATAGATGCTACTGGTATGTGCTATCTTATTATTAACCTCCCTTTATGGATCACGACTATGGCGATCGCTGAAACTAAAACATCAACAGGTACGGATAAATAAAAACTAGATCATTTTTAAAATAATCGCCTAATTGGTCGTGTGATCCGATGTTTGACTTGACTGCATGAGGTCCCGGGTTCCATTCGAAACAAAAGAAAATATGTGTTTTCCTTATTTTGTAATTTTGGATAAGTGCCCAGTTTACCATACGTTTGTCACATTACATTGTAGGTGCTAAGTGTCGGGTTTTCAGCCAGCCATGTACATTGTACTTTTGTCCACATCTTTCGGCATACGGGTATGAAGATACTTTTCTAATTTTGAAATTATCCAGCATTACACCTATAGCATTTCTGGGTCACCTACATCCATCCAACCAAGCATCGAAACTATTAAACCTGTAGCTGTAGAAGCTATCCCTATCACCTTAAAAAGTTGATGCAGCCTTTAGGAAGGTAAACGGCTAATATCAAAACCACAAAGTTTAACTAATACCAATCCTCTACCTCATATGTTCAGTATACAAAACTACAAAAAATAAAACAGTTTACTGAATAGATTGCACTGTAATTGCCTACAAAGTTCTCTTTGCTACATGAGATAAATACCTAGCCAAATACTCACATATTTTATTCGCCTCTGTGGTCTAGCGGTCCAGGTGTTGAACTTGACTTCATGAGGTCCCGGATTCAATTCACGGGTCGAGCAACGAAAAGAATGTGTTTTTTAAATTTTCTAATTAAAAAAAATGTTGCTCGTGATTGGATATGTCCCCGGTTGGCGATAGGCTTGCCACCTATCACATTGTGGGACTTAGTGTCTTCGGCTAGTCGTGGGTGTCCTGGTTCTGCCTCTGCTTCGGTGATATGGGCGTGAACATACTTTCTTTAATATTATTTGATTCTATTATTATTGTGATAACAATTAAAACCTCATTAAGTTAACATGTAATTGTATAACTACCAAATTTAGGTACATTACATAAACCACAAAAAATCTCGATGCATATCACAGCAAGTTCGTATCAATAATCGAATCTACATTGTGTGCGTGAACCTTATTATTGCATAATAACAGTCGGAGATAATATGAAGCGATGTCGTAATTTAAATGAGTATGAGCCGACGTTCCGGTTGCTAGCTTAAAAACAATCGCATTTCTAGGTTAAACTAATGTATCCACTCCTTTGGCTGCTGCAAACGTCTTTATCATTGAGAGACATACATATCTTCACGTCAAGCCTCTTGTCCAATAGGCAGAGAATATGGAGTGCCAAATCTCACGATTTTGAAAACTTGCCTAATTTCCTCCACATCACTGCATAGTATAAAACAAAGTAGACTCCTGTGTCTGTCCCTGTGTCCATTTGTATGCTTAAATCTTTAAAACTATGCAACGGATTTTGATGCGGTTTTATTAAAAGATAAAGTGATTGATGAGGAAGGTTTATATAAGTATATTTAATACCCGTGTAGAGACGGGGCGGGCCGATAGTTCATTATAAACCATACTCTTTAGGTACAAACACACCGGTTTCGGAGATTTTTTACACTAGCCTCAGATATTACTCTTGAAATTTGCTGCTTGGAAGGTCGAGCTAAGTCTATGTTTCTCCACACTGGCACTGTATGGTTATCATTAAGATAATCAAATTTATAGTAACAACCATATTCAGCTTTTCCCCCGCGCTTAAACTTTGAAACAGTTGCCCATATTCAAATTCTTTAAGAACACGGGACTAGTTGTTCAATAAGGATTAAGAAATGTCATTTTCTTCGTGTTTATCTGGGTCTGCTGAGCAGAATAGACCATATCGTCGCTTATATTACAACACCGCGAATATGCATTTTTTACATTACGCTTTTTCTCAGTGTACCGGATCAAGAAATAAATTCTAAGTCTTTTCGACCAATAACATCCTAATAAAGCGGCCAATAGAGGCCGTAATTTCAAAAATTGTATCCCCGCGAATGTTGTCATTTGTCGATTTTTGTTATAAACACCGCGAATCGCGAACCAACGTAAAGTAGCGAAAATGCATATTCGCGGTTTTGTAATATAAGCGACGATATGCGTCTCTGTCAGGCAGCTCGTAAGAGGTAAACTCAGGTTAAAATGTAGGTCATTACCAACAAACCCACTAATGGTACAATGCTGCGCAGCATCTGGCCCGGGAAGAGATCCACCGCCTTACCTATCACTGTCGCTATTATGACAATCATGTTCCGGTTTTGAGGGTAGGGTGGCCAGTACACTTACACAATAGGCCTTCCGTCCGGTCTCCGGATAATGAAGCACCTAAATATCTATGGTGTGTAAAGGAAACAGTGGTATCTCTGAATAAGTTACACAAATTGAATATAGCCCCAAAGTAAGCAAATTTTATGCTTGACCTATGAGTGGTTAGTCAACGATACCAATACATAATATTTAAATAGATAACCAAAATAAATTTAATAAACACCCAGACCTGGAAATGCAGATATCTAAATATTTATCACACAAATGCCTGCCCCCGTCGGGAATCGAACCCGAGCTTCGCGGTTGGTCGGTGTAGTTAGGCGTATACGCTAGCCATTCGACCAACAAGGCGGTCAACATCTTACCATTAGAAAAGACGTGTGCTTGTTCTCAGTTTTATCCCACAAAAACAATAAAATCAGGTAGAAGCGTAGCGAAGTACCTATCTGAAGGATACTTCCTCTCAGGCAAAGCTACGGGCTATTAGACATGTTCTTAATTAGGGTTTTAAATATTAATTTATGAAATAACGTATTTATTATTATAATAAATGCATCATTACATTTACATTATTAAATAACTTTATTAATATTTATTAAATCATATGTAAAAAACATTTTCTTCTAAACTTCACCGGTAATTATTTAAGTATTCTGAACATAATATTACGTCCGTATATTCAATATGCAATATCGTATACGATAGGTATTTAAACCTACTAGCTGTTGGTCGTGGCTTTGTACATATAACAAAGACATACACACGCATTTAGCCAAGCCTTCATCGATCTACACTGAGCTGTTAATAGAATAAAACATATTTTATAAATAATTTAATAGGTATATAAGAAACTATATTAAAAATTAGTCGCCTCTGTGGTCTAGCGGTCCGGGTGTTGGACTTTACTGCATGAGGTCCCGGGTTCGAATTCCGGGTCGACTAACGAAAAGAAAATTGGATTTTTCCAATTTTCTAATAAAAAAAATTATATAAATGTTGGTCGGGATTGGAAATGTGCCCGGTTGGCGATAGGCTTGCCACCTATCACATTGTAGGACTTAGTGTCTTCGGCTAGTCGTGGGTGCCTTGGTTGTACCTCTGCCTACCCCCTCGGGGTTATGGGCGTGAAGATACTTATATTAAAAATTACTTGCTTAAAAAATCCTGGAAAGAATATTTTCAATTATTTAAAAGAGATATTTTTCTTCATTTTATTTTTTTGCATACAGTCATATATCAACATGTTTATCTTAATATCAGCTCGGAGAAGGTCGACTTAGGTTTGGATCAGACTATTTTTAATTGGTTTTGTTAATGACACAAGCCTTTCTTTCTTTCTTTCTTTAGGTTTTGGCCTTCACGTTAGTATTTAGCCATTAGTCAAGTAGTAATTTGCATCAAATTTTATATCAATTTCAATTAATTTTAATTAGTCACCAGTCATAAGTCGTCAGTAAGTCATGTCAGGCTCTTAGGTAAAACGGTGGTCTTTTTACACAAGCTCAATAATTATGACAAAACTTCGACCATCTTTTCTCTCGATGGCGCCAAAACTCGACACAAACCTTGTTCACCATTCGCGACGCGCGAACTGTCAAACTAGTTTTAGGTAGTAACATATTATTGATTTAATTATACTAGAGGTCGCTCGTTGGTCGAAACCATAATGAATTTTAATATCTTGTTGATAAGCACACCATCTTCATTTTTCAAGACCAACTGCTTTGTTTCTAATCTTTTATCGTTATCATCAAAATATATTTGTTTGTGTGTGTCAAATGCATGGTAGTGTGGGTAATGTTTTATTTATTGATTTAATGTACTTTACAAGCATTATTGTTGAAAAATATTGCACATAAACTATAAGTGTGCCAAATTTTATGCTCCTGCGTCAGCGCAATTTTCATAAAAGGGGGTCCAAAGTTTTGGCATCACGTATTAATATATAGATACCAAATGTCACAAAGTATAGATTACTATTTTGTGACAAAATTAATTTTAACTGTTTAGAAGATCATTGAAAACAAAGAAATAAATAAAAAATTAATCGGTTACAAATTTGCTAAGAGTATTGTTTTTCTTACTATCAGAAAATCTGTTTGTTTACCTTTCTGTGTTATAAATTATATGAAAATTGAATGAAGATTGATCAATTGAAGTCCAATGTCATCATCACCATCCTAGTATTTATCAAGGCGAGAGCCTGGCTGGTTTTAGGAAGGCCGAACGCTGGAGTCCGCCTTCCTAAAACTCTTTTCCCACACTGCCCAGTCTTGAGCTTCGTCCGAAGTAAGGTTATTGGCTCTCAGATCTTCCTTTACAACGTTAAGACCCTACTTTCTAGATATTTCACAAGATGTCGTTCCTGATATTTAAAAAATGATCACTGTCCGTAAAAAACAAACGAGTCATTAGATGTCTTTATCATCTACTTTTTTTTAGGTCCGTCACTTACGTGTGGAATAAATCCGAACTGAAAAATAGAAAATCATTATCGAATGCAGCAAATCAAAGCAAAACCATATACGTCATTATTTTTTCTCTGCGGGATTGAAGTGGATTTGTAAAGGGGAAATTTTATTTCGATTTCGATTTTCGTACACTTGGAATTCCCAAAAGTTTGTGTCAGGCCTTAATGTGGTATAATTAAGTTGACTTATTTTGCAGCAGAATAGTCACATACTTCTTCTTCGATAAATATCGTTACCTGCACCTTGTAAGAGATGAAAATCTGTTTATTTATACCAAATAGTTTGACTCTACCTAAGAAGAGTTCTGCGATATTCCCAGATTGGTACTTTAAGCTTACCTATTCTTGTTGCTATTATAGTATTTTAATCGCAGCGCAGGTATAACAGATTTGATATTTGTAGGCGACATATACCTCTCTTACCCTTAAAAAGTAATAAAAATGCTTAAACAAACTAGACCTTGAGTTTAAATTTTACAATAACTTAAACTCTTTTTTAATTATATTATGTTAAAAAATTGTAACATCGTCAGCAATTAAATTGTAATTATTGTAACATTCTAATTACAATTAGCGAATAATCTAACATTTTCCCAACACTTATTGTATATTGGAGTGTTTTATTTTTCGAAACTCATGTTTGTAATGCGTTACTTCAAAATTGCGCGATTTCATTATACAATGAACTGAGCATCGATTCTGTTAAGAACATCAACTTAAATAAATTAAAAAAAGTACTCACAACAGAACTATGTACTGTCACTGTACTGGCGCCCACTATATAGCTACGTAGTTATGAGACTACTTGTCGAATCGTAAATTCAGATTTCGTGTAGAAAGGACTTTCTCTAACAGTAGGCCCCTAGAGGCTGGAGTGCCGCAGGGCTCTGTGCTCTCACCTATATTATACACCCTGTACACGAACGACATACCCCGACTGCCGCGCGTCTACATAACCCTCTTCGCGGACGACACGGCTCTATATTCAACCCACATTCGCGGTAAGCAAATAGGCTACTGCTCTTAGGCGACTGGTTCAGGAAGTGGCGTTCAGTGAAACACACACATAGAAGTGAACCCCGATAAAATTGCAGCGGTGTACTTTAATCGTGGTCTCAAACCCAGCGAACGGATAAGACCCAGTCGTAGCCCGGGGACTATCAAAATGTTCGGCAGAGTGATCCCCTGGGAAAACTGAACAAAATACCTACGGGTAATTCTAGACAAAAATATGTCATTTGAACAGCATATTTCACGTGTCACAAATAAGGCTAAATTCGTACTTAGCCGTCTCTATTGTCTTATTAATAAAAATAGTAAAATATCACTTCGTAATAAAGTGATACTTTACAAAACATGTGGTAGATCCATATTAGCCTACGGTAGTAGCCTTCGCGCATACCTTCCCGCCCTATATTAAAAAATTACAAGTAGTCTAGAACAGGTTCATGCGAACCGCCACGGGTGTTCGCAACGAGGACCTACATCGCGACTTCGATTTACCCACGATAGCGCAGCATTTCAAAGAACTATCGGAACGTTACTTTGAAATAACGGCTGCCCACCCGAATCCGGTGTTAGCACCCGCGTGTGACTACACACCGGCCGTGAATGCGCCCCCCAATCATAGAAGACCCCGCCACGTGTTATCGGATCCTCCGGACCCAATAACCGTGGCAACGCTAAACTCCCTCTTCCAAACCCGAACACATATTTACAAAACATCACACTACACCGTCGCCGCCGGTGTCGGCGACGAAGACCTCTCTTGCAGCCGGTGCCTAACGCCGAGCGACGAGTCGCCACTATTCCTCCATCAAGTCCACCCAGTAACCAACTGCTGGCGGCGCCTTGTTGCTGGCGTTGTAGGTAACAGTCCAATCCATTTAAATAATGATGTCTCGGGCTGAGCACTCTGCTCGGCCCACAAAGCCCGGTGAAGTTGTAAAAACCGCGAGATTAGAAACAAATTAGTCATTCAAAAAAAAAGCTACATAGTACGTGTGGCAATTTTCAATGGCATTAGTATAATAAATTCATGTTGGGGCACATTGAACTCAGTTGTGTGTAAATATCACACGAATTATTTTAAAACCATGATGTATAGCCAAATCCAGATTTTTCTGTTTTACCTGTTTAATTTTACATAAGTAAAATTTATAATGCTGTAATAGATTCCTAATTACCTTTTGATTACCTCGTTGGTCATTCACGGCTAAGTACTGATGAACCACGTTGAGGATTATTGTTTTTTATATGAAAGGACAGCAAACAAACACACGCTTCTCCTGATAGTAAGAGATAACCCTGACTTATAAACACTATAGATGTTATAGGTGCGTCGTTGTTTTGTGACCTGGATGTCAGGCCTATTGTGCAAGTTTACCGGCTACCCTATCTTCCAAACCCGAACATGTCAGTCATCAAGTTGGCAGGAATAGGTAAGAAAAAAGTATTAGCAATTATTATACAAATACCACGTGATTTGTCAATTTTTTGTTTAATGCAAATAACAGGATAGCCCTGCCGGTAGAATTAAATATTTTAATGAATGCAAGAGAATTGAGCCTCTGCTACATTATAGCAAACTCATTTGAGATCAAAGCTTTTACGTAATATTTACTGTAACATCTATCCACCAATTATTGTTTACACAACGCTACCAATTACATGCTAATTGTGACACGTAATCTCTGATTATTATAATGACCATCGCATATTTAGGGTTTATAAACGACGACGAGTGTAAGTTTTTGAAAAAATATGCTTTTTAAAAGACTCCTAAAAGGGAGGAGGTTCTTAATTCGACTGTATGTTGTTTTATTACGTTTTGGGAAAAACCCAATTTTATTTTAGTTGCCCGACCCGGGATTCGAACCCGGGACCTCATGCAGTTAAATCCAACAACTAAACCGCTAGACCACAGAGGCGACTAAATAGTGGAATAGTGCTAAATAGTGGAGTCGGTTTTTGTAGTTTTATTACACTTCATTATTTATTTTAGTTTCTGGCATGGACATGAGCTATCTGCTTTAGTCAAGTCTTTTTTTGCATCCGATTATTACCCGGTTTCCTAAAATGGAAGCCCCATTTTAGGAAACCGAGTAATAATCGAAATTATTCGAAAAAAGTCATAAGACGCTGTAATCAGTAATGTCATGTTGGTAAAGCAGTAACATTATTTCCAAAACTCATCTAGTGAGATTTAACGTCACTTAAACTAAAAAAAATATACAAAATAAATATTTTACTTTACATTTTTTTCTCTAGATTCCTCCAAAACACAGGATATACATCTTACCTACAACTTTCGAGCACTTTTTTTATATTCATGTGCTCTAAGTTTAAGTGAAACAGTATTACAGTATAATTCGTACCATACTTCAGCTTAACTTATGTAAAACTAAAGTTAGGTTGATATAGTTTGTGGCACAATGTAATAAAGACTGTGATAGTAGTTTGAACCTCGAAGTACTTTAGTCTACATTTATTAATAAGACGACTAATACATTGTCCCCGTGTTGTTGCAGAACAGACCATCTGTCTTCCTGCCAGCCAGCTCGTAAAAGGCGAGCATAAGCTTACCGTCACTGACATCGTGACATCTGATATACGGTAGAATTTCGCAGCGACTCACCCGGATTGGTACCACCACCTTACCTATTCCTACCGCCATAACGTCATGACGTGTTCCGGTTCGGAGGGTAAGGTAGCCGGTAAACTTACTTTTGCTCGAGGCCTAACATCCCGGCCTGCTAAATATTCCTTGCTTTTGTTACACGTTTACCACATCTGTCACCTTCTTACACCAGTTGCCATATTTTACACCTAACTCTACATGCTCTAGATCTATATACCTTAACCTTACCAACTTTAGACCTCTGTCAAAATATTGTGACTGGCTGATTCGTTACTGCAATCTGTTGAATAGACGAAAAGTATTCAACAATGTATATATCTATCTCAAGTCCATGTGACTATGTGAATTTGACTTACGTGTAAAGGTTGTAAGGTTAGAGCTCATCTTGGTAACATTTTACATAGAATATTTTTGATAGGATCTGGGCCTGGCTGTTCAGATTAATTATCTCTCTCTATTCAGAGTGGAGAATGACGTTTAGTGATCAGATTGGAGCCTAATGTTATTTCATCTAAGCAGCCACTGAAAAAGCCCGCCACGGAGCAGAGAAATCGATTGACATTCATAACAAATATAGCAATTAAACTATATAAATTAAAATATAGCAATTAAACTACTTAGCTTTATTCAAGGTTAAAAAATTGTCTGAGTATGTACTTTTAGCCCACAATAAAAAGCGGAGTACTATGAGGATACTGATATGATGAAGGTAGTCAGGAAATCCTAAAATTTCCAAAAAAAATATTCTGTCGTTTTTAGGATTATTTGATACGTTTTGGGTAGCTTTTATAAACAAAAGGTTGTCACAAAAATAAATATCTTTTTATAAGCTTATAGTAGTTCCGACTGCTTGTTTGCATTCGCAAATATACTTATACAATTTAAAAAAGTTATGAATTCAGTGTTTATTACTCTCAGTGAATAATTAGCACACTTTTGGCACTAATTATTACAGCCGTTAAGTTTTACGATCACACTCAGATCTAGAAAAGTCTTAATCAAATTCTGGACTCATTATCAGTACCTAATTGGGCAATCTGAGGCAAATATAATTTCGCTGCCAATTTTAAAATTAATTAAGATGAAACAAACCTTTTGAATTTCGTAAAATGGTTATTACGAAGTATTACTCGTGTTTACATAATATACAAACAATTTACGATACGATATAGGTACATTTAGCAACCATCTCTATATTTTTTTTTATAAAAAAAATAAAAAAAAGGAAATAACAACCCAGCTCTCGCGACACTAAGAGACAACCGTCGCCTATAGAAACCATGGATGCAACTGGCATACATTATTTTAAGGATTTCCGGCTACCTGTGAAAATCGATCGACGTAACAAAACAAAATAGCGAACACTGACGCCATGAAGACATGAAAAAGTGAAACGAGGGTCACAATCTGGGCGATTTGCTGTATAGAACTCTATTAGGTACCTACCTAAGATTAAAGTGAATGAGAATATTTACGTCCTTATCCTCGAATTAGCTGAAACTAAGGCCTCACTCAGAAACTTTTGTATGGAAAATGTCGACTTAATGACTGACTAAAAATTAAATTGATACATGCGACCGTTAGACGCATAAAGTGGTAGGCGGTTAACCCATATACAAAAGGAAATCTCAGATAAGGTAAATTACCTCAGATATTTTAAGTTTTATAATATGACTCAATAGATTGGAATTTATACAGTGTAAGCTATGAAATAACTTTTATCTGCCTCATGCATACAGACTGGATTTTTTTGAGTAATACAATTGTTCCATATTAGCATATTATTCGGACTTCTTTCGCATATTTCCGCTAATGTGCTAATGTGGTGTAATATTATTTTATAAAATATTATAATATGGTTGTTACATTCGTTTCAATTTAGAACATATTTCGTAATAACATTTAAAAGGCAAACATGTTTGAGTAAAATCAATTTTTGTGATATTCTGCATAATAGTGCACAAGTGAAGTAATCTTGAAGAAATTACTGTAAAGTGTATATTTCTAAATTTTACTTGAAAAGCTTTGGGGCGAATGTCGCCGCTTTAAGGCAGGGCCTTTAACCTAACTTACTTTGACAATATAATGACTACTTTAAAATAAAATGTTAGACATAATATATGAAATAACCAACAAGAAAAATAAATATTTATAGTAAAAGAAGTGGCAGCATGGCTAAATTTCTTAGCCTGTCCCAAAGAGACAAATGATTAAAAAATTGGAGTTTTGGCGCCATCGCCGCCAAATCTCAGTCAATGAGCTTAATATATAATTATGTGCCCGGTTGGCGATAGGCTTGCCACCTATCATGTTGTGCGACTTTGTGTCTTCAGCTAAACGTGAGTGCCCTGGTTGTGCCTCTAATTACCCATTATATGGGCGTGAAGATACTTATTCTAGTATAATAATGTATGGGTTAGTTCAGCCTTTCCCAAAGTGGGCGATAACGCCCCCTTGTGGGCGCTGGAAGCCTAGAGGGGGGCGGTATAAATGTTGAAAAAAATGTTTTTTTTTAAACTAGGCGCAACAAATATGTTATTGAGGTTATTGACAAGAAAAAACGAGGGGCGCTACAAAACAACTGATTTTCAAAGTGGGCGTTACATGAAATAAGTTTGGGAACCTCTGGGTTAGTTTATAACTTTAACTTAAGTTGACAATAATTTTGGTATTTGTATAGATTATTATAATAATAAATTAATTTATATTAGATTTTAGAAAATCAAATATTAAGAAAATAAAAAATCACATGTTAACTATGGAAGGGTATGGCCCCGATACAAAGAGTATATAAATACTACGTAATAAGAGGCGGGACTTCCAAAGATACATAGCAAACCCGAATTTGTATAAAGTTTACTTGAAAAAGTATAACCCATATAATTTGAAAGTAAGTCTAAAGGCTTTCAGATATAAGGCAACTAGTGTCATATGATTTAGGTTTAGATTTTTAACAATTTTTTATTTTTATTTTTGGAGTTTACTCCTTAAGAAACGATTTGAGTTATAAGGCCCGGTACGGAAATTTTATGAGGAGTAAAATCAAGTGTAACACGAAAAGTTGAGGCTTTACGTAGAAAGAGACAAACATATGTAAGTCGTACCGCTTCAGTCCTTGAGTATTTTTTTCTCCTTCAGGACTAACGATCTCACCCGAACAAAAGTCGAGTCGCCCCAAGCGGGTCGTCATTCGGCTCCGCCA
>NJDC01005321.1:92330-102866 GCA_002245475.1 Calephelis virginiensis
ATATAACCCGTATAATTTGAAAGTAAGTCGAAAGGCATTCAGATATAAGGCAACTAGTGTCATATGATTTGGGCGAATAAAAAACATAGCAAATTTTTTTTTTTCATTTTTTTAAATAGAAAGTTGTGCCAAACTGCCCCGATACTAAAACATGCATATAGTACTCGTGCCTAAAAGGAATGTCACAACCACTGATTTCACGTTACTTTTGTTCACAGAGTATATAAATCTTCGACCATACATCCCAATAGAAGCCGCATATAAGGTTCTGTCAACACATAAGTGTAATTGTTCTAATGTAGCTTATTACTTAAAAAGATATGAACAGTATCGACCAGGTTTGTGAACTGTAAACATTGTCGTGTTATTATATAAAAAATTTAAAAAAAAGATACAAAATGACTATTTGTTCAATTAAATGGTAGGTACGGTAAAGACAGCCGCACATCAAATTACCGAAAAGATGGTACAACTTTCCGTAGGTTAATTAAAAATAATTACATTCATAATAACATTTTTAATTATTTTATGTTTATCGGAGTTCATCATATACTGGTCCATAGAGTATATAAATACTACGTAATCAGAGGCGGGACTTCCATAGATACATAGCAAAGCCGAATTTGTATAAAGTTTACTTGAAAAAGTATAATCCGTATAATTTGAAAGTAAGTCTAAAGGCATTCAGATATAAGACAACTTTTATTTTTTGATATGAAAGTTGCGCCAAACTGTACTGGTCAGTCATTGTTAGATGCGGGTTTATATCAAAGAGAGAGAAGATTATATAAATACTACGTAATAAGAGGCGGGACTTCCAAAGACACATAGCAAACCCGAATTTGTATAAAGTTTACTTGAAAAAGTATAACCCATATAATTTGAAAGTAAGTCTAAAGACATTCAGATATAAGGCAACTAGTGTCATATGATTTAGGTTTAGATTTTTAACAAACTTTTTTTTTTATTTTTGGAGTTTACTCCTTAAGAAACGATTTGAGTTATAAGGCCCGGTACGGAAATTTTATGAGGAGTAAAATCAAGTGTAACACGAAAAGTTGAGGCGTTACGTAGAAAGAGACAAACATATGTAAGTCGTACCGCTTCAGTCCTTGAGTATTTTTTTCTCCTTCAGGACTAACGATCTCGCCCGAACAAAAAGTCGAGTTACGTATGACATTGACATTAGTCGAATCATCCTAAAATTGGATTTGTATAAATTGAACACAATTATTATTATTATTATTATCTATATTATTTTGTGACATACTTTATGAAATAGGCTTTATTGAAGTAATATAAATAATCCGAATAATTACAGATATATATGTTTGTTTCTCTTATCATTTTAGCAGATGCGTTAATTTACCCTTATTTTCTATTCGATATTTATCATAATTATCGTTCGTAAGGAGTAAACTCCAATCGTGCGTCGTAGCTGACACACACACACACACTTTTTTTGATATGAAAGTTGCGCCAAACTGGTTTATATCCCTTTCACTTTCGTTTGCATACAGATAGTGATGGACTAATGTACAAATCTATTTTATAGATATTTTTATATATTTATCCCGAATAGAATACCGGTCTTGTGCCGGTATTGTATGTAGGTATTTATATATTTTATCGATAAATTTAAGCACTGTCAGATACAATAAAAAACTGTGTACTTTTGACTTGGCCTCTGGATAGTTACTCTTCTTCATGTGAGAAGTCAGTGAACAAGCACACGGCTCTCTTAATGGTAACAGATAATCATGGCCTATAGATACCATTGATGTTACAGGTGCGTTTCTGTCCAATGGTCGGAATGTAAGGCCTATTGTGCAAATCTACTGGCTTCCCTAACCTCCGAATCGCAATAAGACACTGTCATTATAGCGGCAGGAATGGGTAAGGTGGATAACTAGCCACGAAAGTTGCTGCACACCACTCTATCACCGAGATCTTGTTGACAATTACCTGTTTTACCTGTGCTCGACTCTTAGAAGAGCATCAATTGGAATGTAAAAAACATGCACCTGAACCTAACTTCAAGAGATTATTATTTTTTTCGAAAAATTCAATTTTATTTGGCAGTCCAAACCACGTCCAAAGATTTTGATTCCCGTTCGAATGGATTTTTAGTAGAGGGATCAAAGAATTACCTATGAGATGGCAAATGTGCATAGGAAAAAATGGTTTATACTTTGATTGACTAAATATATTACATTAAAAATATTCGACTTATGTTCCACCCCTATAAAACGCCAATTACAGATGTAAGGACCTAATATATTCAAGTACGGATATTACTCTCAATCGTAAAAATGTATGACTTTGAGACGTTGAGTTGCATAGCTTTGATGTGACATGCAATAACAAAATGCGATATAATCCGTTACAATGTCGTACTTCATAAAAAAAGGCACATCGATAAAATATATCGTTCGTATTAAATACATATGTCTCATCCCTAATCTTACATATCTGTTTATGAATGTGACGTGTTGTCATTGCAAAGGCCAATAAGAAAGCAGTTCCTCGTTTCCCCGCACCTTGGCTATTTGCCAGAATTGTTTCAAAGCAAAATCATAAATGGTGAAAAGGTATAACCCGTATAATTTGAAAGTAAGTCTAAAGGCATTCGGATATAAGGCAACTAGTGTCATATGATTTAGGCGAATAAAAAACATAGCAAACTTTTATTTTTATTTTTTATATGAGTTGAGCCAAACTGCTTTTGTTAATGAAATAAATGATTTTGAATTTTGAACTTGTGAAATACCTAAACATACGACACCGTGACTTCTTTAGCAATACTGTAGTGCTACAGTGCAACCAATTTAGGTATTCAGTAAAAAGCCTCAATGATGTGACGTTTATTATTAGGTACTGTAATCTGTGGAACGACGTTTCATGTGTTTAGCGTTTTAATTTAGATGTTAACTACAAAGGAAATATATCCCCGAAGTGGTAGGCAGAGGCACAACCGGGGCACCCACGACTAGCCGAAGACACTAAGTCCCACAATGTGATAGGTGGCAAGCCTATCGCCAACCGGGCACATTTCCAATCCCGAGAACATTTTTTTTTATTAGAAAATTGGAAAAAGCCAATTTTCTTTTTGTTGCTTGACCCGGGACCACATGCAGTCAAATCCAACAACTGAACCTCTAGACCACAGAGGCGATATTTAAAACCGGTTACATCATTACGTAAGTAGCGTCTTTTTGTGTTTGTACTATCGAAATAATATTTTGAAATGTATAAAAATGTAATGAAAATATTTTATTTGCAGAACATATGTGTCAAAAGTTGTTACAAAATATTTAATCGTACCAAAATATTCTATCTCTAAAATATCTATGGTGATGTGCAAATCTGTACCCATACATAAATTAATTACTGAAATGTATGTACGCCCATAACTTCCGAACGACTGCACCAAACTACTTAATTATAATTACTTTTATTGTGTTCCTTATTGTCCGAACAAGTTTGTATACCTATAAGAGTTACTAATTAGGAATGCTAAAATGTTCAACTTAAAAAATATTAATCCATTCCCACTTCCCACCTAAAATTGAATTAAGATAAATTTTAAGCAATAAATTTGAGTTTTTATCTGTTGTTAGTGTGGACTACACAGTATACTTCAGATATAAAAACATGAATTTATTTCATTAATGTATCATAGCTTTACACTATCTAAGCTACATTACAATAAAAGGTTTTTAGCTCCATCGAAAGAAGATATTCGCAGTTTTTTCATCATTGAATTTGTGTAAGTACATATTGAATAAAATTAGTCAATTTCGGTGGCATTGGGTACAATTTTGATTAGATAAAGCGTATTACAGTGTCGTATGCTTTCTTTTTCCCTCAAACCTCAATTAACGAGCCTTAGAAATGAAGCCACCGCTTTACCTGAGAGCTTAACTTGATTGTCTATGATGACTTACTGCAAATGATTAATTTCTTATAATTTTATCTCGATTTTGGAAAATTAAGTAAATAGAAGCAAATTTTAAATTGACCAATGGCAGATGATAGCACCCATGCCAAAAGTAAAAAAAATACAACTACTATTTTAACATTTTCTTATTACAATACATTCATAGTCAAATAATCAATAAATTTATATTAAAACCATTTTTAATTATATATAGATACGGAATAGCGTTCTATTACTTTTATTTTATTTGTCGATATTTCGGCCTAGAAGTAGTAATAGTCGTCGACAAATAAAATAAAAATAGATCGCGAGTATCCCGTGTAAATAAATAAAAATGTTAATAATACGCGACGATTTAACTTTGAAATCATGAATTTATGTTATTGTTGATGAACTATTAACTAGTTACTATATAAAGTACCTAACTATCTAATAACAAACAAAAAACGAATACGAGACAGTAAAAATGTTATAAATGGGTTTAATCTCTTTTTATAATAACTTATTTATACTTATTATATATAACGATTTATGAAATCTGTTTACTGCTATAAAAGTTGTATCTGACAGCATCCATGTGTCACATGGATCAGGTGTCATCACACCTGAATTTATTTTATTCAAACAAGCAGAAGAATTTCCTGACGAAGAAAACATCGAGTACACTAAATATGGTACAGGACAAACAGTTAAAGTAGAGCAAGTAACTTTCACACATTGGCACTAGGTATAAATTTATCACCATTTCGTGATCATAAATTAAAATGTTTAAGGTCATGTTAAGGTCATAACCTTATACAACCTTATTGCAGGTTAGTTTTAGAACACAGCAGTTTCATGACATATAATTCTTCATTTCTTTGATATAAATAAAACAGTTTAGTGGTTTGAGTTTTAGCTTTCGATACGTCCAATTCATTCATAACGCACTATTTTGTTTGTTGTGTCACGCCATAACACGTGTACATTTTTTTGGCCGGAAATTGCAAGTTAAATAATTTTATAAGGATTTAAATATGGCTTTCCGCAAAATAGCGCCTTCTTCTATCATTTTTCTCAATTTATATAATATGTTTAACTCCGTTCATCCCCGATCCCCAGCTTCGATCCCCGGGTCGAGTAATAAAAAAAAAAGAAAATTCCTTTTTTCAATTTTCTAATAAAACTAACGTTGCCCGGTATTTGCTACATATATGCCCAGTTGGCGATAGGCTTGATATCACGTTGTAGGACTTATGTCTTCGTCAGTGCCTTGGTTGTGCGTCTACCTCTTCGGTGAAATGGGCGTGAAGATACTATACTACTAAGCCACTAAGTTCGGCCACTAAGCCATTTACCGGCTGCTTTAGTCTCGCAACAAAAACACAGACATCTCGCTCTTAGTCTATATAAAAACACAGACATGTTCAAATCCACGCCGCCTAATCAAACCAATGACGTGATTGCTTACATCGTCTGCTCTCCACACAGGAACATGACAAGCAAACTTGACCTTGTAACATCGAGGTGGTGTTACAACAGTCTGAGCGAGTCCCGAAGAAATCTACTTCTTAATAAAAGTGTCTATCATATTATTCATTAATCTAACGACGGTAACACCTGAGTAACATTACCCAATTGCCGATTAACGAACGATATTGTTTCACGTAACTATAGGATGATTATACGTTTTTAACGTGACGTATTGCAATTATCTGTTCGCCGTTGCTCTGGTTAATAACACCCTGAATTTTCAAGTTGAGCACACTTCACATAAACTGGCGAACATACTGTTAGGTTTATCCAGGTGTATAGGCATACTAATCTATCTGCATGATCCGCATTCGCGGCGAAACCAATGGACCAATTTCGACGAATTTCGACAAAATCATAAGTAAAGTTCTCAAATACAAACTTTCATCCCCCCTGGATGAAATCTTGTATGAAAGTCATGTCGAAATTAACCTAGGAAGTTGAAGAAACTATTCTACGCTAATGAATTGGCGAAGAAATAGCTAGTCTATAAATATAAAAATGAATGCCTATTTCTCGTGGTCATCGCATGACGCACGCTTGAACGTATGATTGATTTTACTAATATTTTTTTTGTTGTGTAAGTTATTATTAGGAGAAAGTTCTTATAACGAGAAAATCCGAGAAAATGGGAAAGCAATACTGTCTATTTTCCATACAAACTGTTAGTACCTAGATGTTAATGTCAAGCGATACGAAGTTCGCCAGGTCGGCTATAGAACATTTTTTTTATTTAAGAAACAATTTTCTAACGAACTCACATTTACGCAAATATGTACACACAGATATACAATTAATAACATTGCACTAAATTTTACTACTGAATTTTATTTAACTTTAAATTGCATGATTTTTTTTGTGCTAATATGTTGCTAACCGCGAGGTTTTCACGACTTCACCGGCCTATGAAATTGGATGATACAAATTCTCAACCTTCAAGAAAGATCTTCTCTCAGTACTAAATACATATCAAATCTAGGTTGAAACCTGTAAAATTTCCGACCTGCATCTGTTCGTGGGAGATAGAGATCACTTACAGCTTCCTAAAAAACCCCTTACTCGCCTCCTCTTCCGTAAAAACAAAGATAAATAACAAATAATATATAAAAATAAATAAACAAAGATATATAAAAATAAATAATAAGAATCAGGTATTGGGTCCACCAAATTAAAAATAAATTGTCGCCATACACGCTTATGCACATTATTTTTATTTATGATATTGGAAGGCAAACAATCAGACGGATTTCCTGATGGTAAGAAAATCACACCGCCTAGAGACTTCAAAGGTGGTAACGATGCATTGCCAACCTAAGGCCGGGATGTTAGACATCGAGCAAAAGTAAGCTTACCTTACCCAGCCACCTACTCACCAAACTGGAACACGTCAACGGCAAGCACTGAGATTATGGCGGCAGGAATAGGTAAGGCGGTGGTACCAATCCGGGCGAGTTACTGCGAAACTCTACCACCTAGTAGGATGTCACGGTGTTAGTGACGGTAAGCCTACACTCGCCTTTTCGAGTTTTGCCTGGCAGGAAGGCAGATGGTCTATTCTGCAAAGGATCCCGGTCCTACACGGGAAGTAGTGAAATGTGAAGTGTATAAGTATATGTACACATAATGTAGCTTATATAATTACTCATATTGATAGTTTAGATTATGTTTGTTGCAGACTGCAGCTGTCAATAAATTCTGTCTTTTAGTCTGCCTATCTGTTCGCGAAAGTCAGAAACGACTGTATGTATTACTAGACGATTTCATCAATCGATAGTGTTGTTATTGAAAAAGGTTTAAATGTAAATGAACTGTATGTAAGGTTTTTGGGTAAATTGGATAATTAATATACAGACAGATAAATCTGAACTTACTATATCTTTCTACACCTACATCTTATATGAAATGACCACGAAATAGTAAACAAGCACTATTTTATATTTACGTCACCAAAAATTAAAATAACAATGGGTGCTTTTAATTTCTATTAAGTAAAATTACTTTGATAATGTTTTTTAACCAGCATTAGTGGTAATTATGTTGCGCACTCACTAAACTAATTTTAAATTATTGCTATCTTCTTTCAATGATAGAAAGAGATTGAATATTAAAACATTTTAGTGATGTTAGATTAGTTTATGCATGTGTTTTTTTTTAGTTTTTGACTCTAGCGTTAGCATTTGCCATTAGTTAGGTTGAAATTGGTACCCGATTTAAGAAAATAAAAATTAGTCGTAAGTCATCAAAGAAAGCAATTTCAGGGTCTTGAGTAACACGGTGGTTACTTTATACAAGCTCACTTTAGGAGATTTGGCGGCAGCGAAGAAATTCACGATACACTAACTTCTTCATGATTATTTCATTTGTGCACTTTCACTGAACAAAATTAAACTAATTCCCACCTAAATTAACTAATTTTACTCATAATTTACACTAAATTCAATAATTGTGAAAAAATTACGACCATCTTCATTCATGATGGCGCCAAAACTCAAGAATTTTCTTTCTTTTTTTGTAAATAGTGAATAGTGAGAATAATTAATACGGAAGACACGTGACTAATGAATGTATAAGAAATAATTAATAGGAAAGACGTGGCAGCATGGCCTAAAGGTCTTAGCCGGCCCCAGAAAGGGGCAAACTAACTTAAAAAAAAGAAAATTTTTCTGTACGTGTGTTTCTCTTAACAGAAATGGGTTTTTAGTAGCTCTGTAACAGAAATAGCGGTACCAATTGGCTAGATTGAAATATAAATATTAACCAACATTAATGATAATTGTATCACAAATTTAGCAAAAAAACAGAATTTGTATTATGCAATATTAAATTAGAGTAGTGGATTAACGTATTTCTAAGTCAAAATTTGTAAGTTACATAAACTAAACACGACGAGTTGCAACCGTTGATGGAAAAGTTCACAAATTTCGAGAAGAAATCCAAATGGGTAGTACATAAATCTTTACTATTTTCAAACACTAGTGGTCGCCCATTGCTCGAAATTCGACCATAATACATTTTAATTTAGTTGATAAGAACGCCATCTTCATTTCTCAAGACCAACTACTTTGTTTCCAAACTTTTTAGTGTGCCATTTGTGATCTTTTATAGTTATCATCAATCTATTTGTTTGTGTGCGTCAAATGCATGGTAGTGTGGGTACTTAATGTTTTATTTATTGATTTAATGTACTGTATAAGCATTATTATTAAAAATATTAGCGTTCTGCACTTCTCCTGCACATAAACTATACGTGTGCCAAATTTTATGCTCCTGCGTCCGCGCAATTTTCGTAAAATGGGGTCCAAAGTTTTGTCATCGCGTATTAATATATAGATTCTTGACCCATGACTTCCGTCACGCTGTCAAAGCTAAGACTGGAACTAAAAGTGAGGATATCACAGACTTACGTAATATGAAAGTGAACCAACTAGAATATTCATTAAATATTTAGATCATGCGCGCCAGATCTAGAGAAATAACCACAAAAATAACAAATAAATACTCTACGTAACCTATTTACATATTATGAAGGTTTAATGCATAAAATGGTAGTATAGTTGTTATGTTGGATGGATAAATAATATCGAAAATAATTTTAGATATTTAAATAATTTAAATATATATCTTTGTCTTCTCAAATATATGCTCGATTTGGTTTTGGTTTTTTATGACGAACGTGCACAAGAAACAACCGTAGATGTTACAGGTGCGTTACTGTTTTGTGACTGGAGTATTAGGTTTAGTTTGCCTCCAGCTACCCTTTCCTCTATACCACAAGACACCGGACGACATTAATGGATATAGTAACACAATATCATAATTTTGTATTAATTAAAAATATTATAAAACACAAATTAAAATCCTCTTAAGCCAGATTCCTATGACGATATCGACGAACCATAGACGGTAAGGAAGAACAATTTTGTATTTTGTGTAAAAGTAATGAGGCGTTACTTCATATTAGCAAAACAACTCGCTTCTGGAACATATAAAGCGGGCATTACACTGTTACATACGGCCACTATCTAAAATTATTAAGTTATTTAACATGAAAATACTAAATACCTCATTACGAAATCCGGTTTCGAATGCAGATAGAATTTTATTTCGGATATCCGATCATTTTGAATACGATTAATGACAACAGGTTTAACTCTTGCTTCTGTTTACATATCTATTACATGTTTGATATTCCTATTGTTCTAATTTTATATCTAGACATCTTTGTAGATGGTTCCAATGTGTATCAATGCCATGTAATTAAATTTTTGACATTTTTAATCATCCATGTTTTGTTTTTTTTTTTAATTAAGTATTAAATAATTAATATTTACTCGTATTTTCGACACTGTAAGTAGCCATTTTTATTTTTAACATTTAATTTGTTCTAATATTTACAACTGACTTGTGTAAAATTATTTATTATTGTTTAAATTGTCTAAATTACTGTATAATAAAATAAACCTGTGGGTTATTGGTGTAGGTATATCTACTGCAATGCCAATTTTTTTAAATAAACAAATAATCGTAATATTAACATACTTATAGTTGGTGTATAGGAGAAGTGCAGAACGCAATTTTTTTAATGATAATGCTTTTAAAAGTGCATAAAGTCAAACAATTAAACATTACACATACTACCATGCATTTGACACACACAAAAATTGATGATAACAATAAAAGATCACAGGTGGGGCACAATATATAATCATAAAGTTTGGAAACAAAGTAGTTGGTCTTGGTAAATGAAGATGGCGTTCTTATTAAATAGACAAAATTTGTTATTGGCGAATTTCTACAACGGGCGACCACTAGTAATAATAATCCTGTAATGACCTGTAAATGACCAGTCAATGTAAATTTTGCATTAGAACCTATCATCCCAAGATAGGGACGCATCCGTAATAGGGGAAAGGTGTCCAAAATGATCCCTCGAGGTAAAATGATTCCCCATCGATTTGAGAAAATTGATATCCTAACATGTTCCCCGCACCGCGCACGGCACTCCAGTGAAGTGTCATGGCGGTGTGAAGATCTTGCGACGATTTATGTAAAAAAAAAGAAATTTGGTGTGCTGTGAAATGTTG
>NJDC01005323.1:6355-21959 GCA_002245475.1 Calephelis virginiensis
ATCAAATTTTATATCAATTTCTATTCAATTAATTTTAATTAGTCATCAGTCGTAAGTCGTCAATAAGTCATGTCAGGCTCTTGGGTAAAGCGGTGGCCTTTTTACACAAGCTCATGTAACGAGATTTGGCGGCAACGAGAAAATATACGATACGCTAATTTCTTTATGATTATTTCATTTGTGCACTTTTACTGAACAAAATTGTACAAAATGCCACCAAAATTGACAAATTTCACTCAATATTAACACGAAATTCAATAATCGACCTTCGACTTTACTCTCGATGGCGCCAAAACATCCGGTTGACTTCTTGAAATTAAAGCAAATTCTGACATTGACAAACATAAATAGAAAATGCTGGGAGCGATTTCCGCACATTTTATTCACTATTCCATTCCGGCATCCGATTAATCGAATTTTTCTATGAGATTAAACAAATGCAAAGGTATTTGTAGATTTGGTTCATAAAAAAGTTGCAGTCTTTGGTTGCACCTCTCCTTTACTAGGTACTGTTTAAATTATGCGCTTCCGCTTTACTTTTATTTTTATTTACTTTTATTTTTGAATTGGCTGACCTAATCTAAATTTAAGCGAAATGATTATTTATGTGTAATAATATATTTTAAAGATATCTTTAAAATACATTCGGATTTCCGAAGCTTGACGAATATAGCCGAAGCGCATAAGTTAAATAGTACTACTGTACTTAAGTGTACCGCTTATTGTATAAAAAACATGAAAGCGAATTTTAAAATTTACACATTTCAGGGGGCCTACTATAAGCCCTTAAAACAGGAATGTTTTAATACTACATCGACTTTGTGTACTATGACGTCTCTAAACAACCTTGTTCTAGGATAGTTTTTACACAGTTTTACAATACTGTTAGATGCATAGATTTAGGATGTACTAGATAAACAAAGTCAGTTAAAAAGCGAAACCAAAAAAATATGCGTGAGTGTGAGTAAATTGTTTATGTATGAGTTAAAAAAAGGGTTGTTAAAAAGGTCACGTACGTTATCGATATCGATAAATTAACAAACTATAAGTAAATTAACATATTTTCTGTACTCTCGTCTATTATGATATAAACAATATCAAATTTTATGTTGTATGACTATTAAGACATTATATTCGTGAAATATTGGCTTTATGTATCACTACCATAGTGACTAATAGATGGTAGATTTGTACGCGAAGCCTGTCTTTTAGGGTCACCATCTTTGTGTTTGTCGGCCGAAACAGCAATGTTATTCATTATCATGTTCCGGTTAGAGCGTAAGGTAGCCGTTAAAATGATATAAGTGGCATTATTATCCCGCCAAACAGATAGGAAAGTACAACTTTTTATATGACTTGAGACAGCAATCAAGCATACGAGTCTCCTTGTGGTTACGGATAACCGTAGATTATTGACATTATACATCTTATAGGTGCATCGCTGTCCTGTGACTTGAATGTACAAGTAATCTAGCTTCCCAAGCTTTCCCACCGGAACGAATATTTTTATAATCATATTTGAACTATTTAGTTACTGCGGATAATCTTCTCTTCAGCATTATGGTTTTCAAATAAAAATAAAATAATAGGATCACGCAGTACAAAGTTACGAGGTAACACACATAAAAAATACCTTTGATTTAAAATCCTCTTCTTTTTTAATTCAGTTAAAAATGATCAAATGTGAGTGATCCAGGGAATAATTTATTAGACATAAATGGAATATTGCAAAATTAATAGAACTCGTATGTAACGCACATAGGCACTGGACACAGCTCGCTAAATAAATGAGCTCACAGACGCGTCCAAAGCACTGGACGCAAGTAACAAAAACACGTAAGTATATGCGTTGGTGGCAATGAATACGTTAATGATTAAACTTAATAATATCAAGTATTCATAAAAAGATCAGTCAAGTAGAAATGTACTTTACGAAACGCAAGTTGGTTAAACAACCAATGTTGAAATCTCTTGCTAAAGAGTATTTATACTCTTTGGTTGACATTTATCGATATTTAGGACGTCAGCGCGTTGTCAAGCCCTAGCGTAAACAAACAATTTATTATTTTACATAATATCTTTGCTTAATAATCAGGAGTTTTGGCGCCATCGTGAATGAAGATGGGCGTAATTTTTTCATAGTTATTGATTTTCTTGTTTATATTGAGTGAAATTAGTTAATTTAGGTGGGAATTAGATTAATTTTGTTCAGTGGAAGTGCACAAATGAAGTAATTATGAAGATATTAGTGTATCGTGTATTTCATCGCTGCCGCCAAATCTCAATAGACGAGCTTGAGTAACAAAGCCACCGTTTTACTCAAGACCCAGACATGACTTACTGACGACTTATGACTGATGACTAATTATAATTGATAAAAATTGAATAAAAATTCGATGCAAAATTCTACTTGACTAATGGCAAAATACTAACGTTAAGGCCAATACCTAAAGAAAGAAAAAGAAAAGAATATCTTTGCTTATGCCGTTTAAGGGTACAAAATACTCTTATAAATAAAACAATGCAAATAAATATATTGTAAAAATCCTCTACTGAGCAGGTTAGTAGCAAAAAAACTAACAAAACGCAGTTCTAAATATTCTTATGTCAAAGTTGTATTTACCTAGGAAATGTATATTTATTAGGATTGTAACGATTTGTAACATCACAAGCGCTTACAGAACACGACATCGTAATTGCCTTTATATTTTATTCCATTTAAAAAGTAGGATTATGAAAATAATTCACAAAATTCACAGCGACGCACTATGACAGGAATACTATGAACTCTTACTCGCGTAAATATTGGCACATAGGTACCTGACTCTCTCTCTCTCTCTCTGTTCCTCTAAGGCAATTTGTACCTGATAAGGACTTCTCTCTCCCACGCTTTGTTGATCTTGTACATCCTAAATCTATGGTTAGATGGCAGTTTTGTGACGTATCATTCATTCAATTCGTACCATAACGTCAATTGTGACAGCAGTAATGTTTATGTCATAATTAGCGATCTCAAAAAAGTTAATATTTGCTAGCGGATTTAAAATTGTTTGACAAATTGCCATAAAAAAATCGAAAATAAAGCATAAAATTGTTATTATGATTTGATTTTCGTTTATAAATATAGGATTAGACTATCAATCAAACATTATATCTGAAAATTGACAGTAACAATTTGGTGCAGTGGGGTTAGAATGTACACTTTCGTCTTGGCACGATCGCGTCGTTTCGCTTGGACGATGCGTCTCCTTTCAAAACGTCAACGTTTCTTAAAAAGCTAGAATAATCTTATCGTGCAGAAGTTGAACAATGACCGAAATTGATTGGAAAAATTGAAGTTTGTCTCTATGGAAACGACGTAAAAAGTGTCAAAGGCTTGGCGTCAATTTCTTTTGTTAAGCATCTGGCATTAGTCCTAGATTAAAGTTATTGTAGCAAAGAATTTGTAAGTATCCTACTTAAAAAATCCAAATTTATCAAACATTGCTTGCCGTTGACGTGTTCCGGTTCGGAGGGTAAGGTAGCTGGTAAACTTACTTTTGCTCGAGGACTAATATCCCTGTCCCAGGTTGGCAATGCACCATTACCTACCACCTTTGGTGTCTCTAGACGGCGTGAATTTCTTACCATCAGGACATTCGTCTGCTTGTTTGCCTTCCAATAGCAGAAAAATAAATAAATAAAATAAGTAGAAATTCATGATACTCAATATTGCAGAAGATAGAAAACTGGAGCAGCAAAAAAATAACTCGTAGTACAAAAAACGTAATAAGAAACAAGAAAATAAAAAAATAAACAAAAGATGTAATCAAAACGAGATACTTAATAATTTAAAAATACGTGAATAATAAATATGAAACATACGGGAAACGCGACTGACAATATGATTAGTTCTAGAAACGTGGCATACAAGGCGATCGCAGGCAAAATGAACGTTCGTTTCGTTTCCAAAACGAATTCGTCTCTCAAATCTTAGTTTCGGGCACGTTATTCTACGAATTTATAACAATGTCATTCATTCGCCAACGTTTCTTAACGTACTACCGTCTATCGCTGACGTCACGTTTTGTTTTGCATGGATGTTCTACGTTTTTTGAGTTTGACATTTGCGGGCCAAAACGAAACGTTCGTGTCAAGACGACGGTGTTCATTCTAACCCCGCAGGCCAGTTTTCTATATGGAGGACTCTGATAAAAAACCTTAGACTATTTATTTAAATCGTTTTCTTCATACAAATAGCTCAGATTAGTAGTAGTAGAACGTAGTCTGGCAAAAAAAATCATTTTCATTTTTCTTAAATTTGATAGAAAGAAATGATTTTTTATTTAACAAGTTATCTATGCAGTTCTTCACAATTTACCAATATTTTTTATGGTTTCATTTTTCGTGCACAATTTTTTTTTTAGCTCAAATGCAGAAATAAGTGATACATTCAAAAGAAATTGGTTTATCGTGTATTTTCTTATTGTTGTTATAGCGATAGCATCCATAACAAAGCTCAATAAGGGTGCCACCACTTTATCTAAGACCTTAATATGACTTAATATGATGACGAAAATGACTACCTAGAAAAATGCATATCGAATAAAAACAAATTAATAGATTCTAATAACTAAGGAATCTTAGTCTGTCGGAAGGGGACGTATCTAAGTAAGTTTTATACTTGTAACTGGCTAATTATATTGTGAAAAACAATTGGAAGCCATATTTATAAGAAAGAAGAAGAAGAATAAAAAGAAGAATGTAGCAGGTAATAGACAAAATTTACAAAAATCATTCGTTCATTGCGGTGATAAAACAAGACTGAATTAAAAGCTCATGGTACGATCTAAAGTAATGATATTTTATTATTAATTTATTTTATGACAGAAGTAAATCTTTCCTTTTACCAGACTGTTTTGTCAAAGCTTATGGGAGGCCCTTGAGGCGCTGAGGTGTGAGACCGTCAGTGTTGTTATCGTAAAAATTTGGGGTATGTGACATTCCGAATTGCCGCATTTTAAGGAAAAAAGTAAGAAATTGCCGTACATGTTTAAAAATATTTATTTCACATTTGTTTCTTCTCCATAAAAGTTTCTTAACGTTTGTATTACTTCAAATTAATAAACATTAATTATAAACAGCTTGTGCACAATTTTCATTGCTTTTCATTTTGTAATTTCAGTTTTGACAATTAAACGTCTCACACGGTGTAATATGCTCTGTATATATCATCATCAACAGGAGTAACCCAATCTCTAAAAAAATCGGCACTTTCCCACTTTTTCGTTATATTATTATTTGTTAAATTGTTGTCAAACATTCTCACAACAGTAGCAACTAAATAAACTGTTCAAAATTTTTGAGCTATTCAACACTTAGATCATGTCGTCACATTCATTGTTTACTGAAGTAAAAGAAATGCCACGACACAGCGATAAGAACTGTTTTAGCCGTATGTCGGGATTTTCCCGACTACTATTTATGAGTGGTACGTTTAACTGCGCTCTGTTAAAAAACGTTTTGTTTTATTTATAACCATTTGCCGAATTTTTTGATACGGTATTTTGTGACAAAACAAACGTGAGTTACCGTATATTACGGCAATTGCCGTATCAATAACAACACTGGAGGCCATAATTTCGATCCGGTAGTGTTTTTGTACTAATGTCGACGCCATTTGTTTGATCAATGGTAATAAAGTATTTTCAATCTAGAACGGATTGTATAAACCTAGAATTGTTTATCCTTACGTAAAAAAAATTTAAAAGAAATTAAAAATCCACTTCAAAAATTTGTTTTGAACTTAACGTCGTGTCATAAAGTACAACAAGAGTAAAACGATTCGAGCTGTCGATTTTAATTATGAAAAGTTTCACAAGTATTTGAGTTAAAAGATAAAGCAGTAAAGACTACGCCAAAGGCGAAAATTCTGAGATTTATTAAAGTTTATAAAACGATGACTTGACTCTTCGTCGAAATGAATAAAACGAGAAAGTGATAAAGTTTAAATTGTCAAGCTTTTGACATTCTGTCAATTATGGTCAAATAAAAAAAAATGAATGAATACACTGTTAAACGAATGATAAAATTAAAAAACTTTAAAAACCCCTAACAAAATCTACTGTTTTATGTAGCTAAGAACCATCACGGTCTCGTAAATTTCAAACAACGGTCAAAAATCGCTCCAAACCTTAGGCCTGAAAATGCGTTAAACGGGCGCCCACGACGGGCAACCGTCGCGTGTCTACGCGCGTGTACGCGATGTGTGGTCTCCGTGGGTTTTGTATGAAACCTCGCAGGCGCCCGCTTAACGCAGTTTCAGGCTATATAAACTGCTCATCGGCCAGTATCTTTCTAATCTATTTTTTCCTCAAACCACGAAATAGACTGATAGGTACATCAGTCAATCAACAAATGAAATGCACTTGAACAACGCACACATAGACATAGACTGAATTAATCCTGCTTTCATGCTTTTTCTGACATACGTACTCAACTCGCTTTATCCCAGCTTAAAGTTATTAATAAAGCATCAGTGCTCCTCCAGTACCGTGGTTAAATCTATTTTGTAAGTAAACTGACCGAGCCAAGATCACCTGATAGATAGTGGTTACTATTGCACATTGTTGTTAAATCTACAATTTGAAAAAAAGAAAAAAGTATCTTCACGCCCATATCCCTGAAGAGGCAGGCAGAGGCACAACTATGGCACCCACGACTAGCCGAAGACACTAAGTCGCACAATGTGATAGGTGGCAAGCCTATCGCCAACCGGGCACATATCCAATCCCAAGCCACATTTTTTTGTATTAGAAAATTGGAAAAACTCAATTTTCTTTTTGTTGCCCGACGCGGGAATCGAATCCAGGACCTAACGCAGTCAAATCCGCTAGACCACAGAGGCGATTCTATCTATCTATAATTTTAGCGCAGTAAAACTGTATAAAAACTAGGTACTTCAATCTCAATATTGTCATCGATGTGTCCAAGACAAATAGAGTTTTTCCCTGGGATTCCATCAGATCCAGATTTAGTGGCTATGAGACCACCACCGAATTACGCTTTTTCAAATAAAAAAGGAGTTTGAGGACCAATTCACAAATGAGGTAGAAATCGATTAGCATGCTTGAAAATATAGTAGTTATACTAGTTATGACCTCCTTTTTCTATGTCGGTTAGAAAGAGGTTACTACGCCTTTTAAAGATATCATGTCATAGCTTTCTGAACTTTAGGAAGCTAATTTCACAGTTTTGTAGCCGAGTTTTGAGAATAGATATGTATATATCGTTAGTGTATAGGCGATTGCTACTGCTATAAAAGGATATTTTTTTTTCAGGCTATGGTCACGTAACACCGTTAACGAAACCCGGGAAGTTATTCTGCATGGTGTACGCGTTGCTCGGCATTCCTCTCACCCTGGTGCTCCTGTCGGCGCTGGTTGAACGCCTGCTGCAGCCGGCGACAGCGCTGCTGAGGTCCCTCAACGCTGCCCTTGGCCACCTTTACCGTCCCTTCACAATCCGTCTGGTCCATCTTTTTATTATTGGTAAGAAAACTTTTTAGTTGTACACGGTTTGTTCTGCTGCGGTTGTCCATTTCTTGAAGAACAGCTGGATTAATAGAAAGGCAGAGTGAGATTTACAAAGAACTAAAGTCAAATGGAGAAAAAATAATGGGTGATTAGAATTCAGAACGAAATAAGTAAGGAAAGACCTCTTAAATACAAAAAGGTGGCAGCTCTAAAGGCCAAACCCTGGTACGGTTCTGTGTATCTAATCGCCTTTAATGTTGTTTTTGTTTTTTTTTCAGTAACCATCCTTGTAGTATTTTGCCTCCTGCTGCCTGCAGTGGCTTTCACTGCTCTGGAGCCAGACTGGGACTACCTGGATTCGTTCTATTACTGCTTCATATCCCTCACCACCATCGGCCTGGGTGACTACATCCCTGGTGACTCTCCTGGACAACCTTACCGACCGCTCTACAAAGTTGCTGCTACATGTGAGTCATCATCATTACAATTTAATAAAAAAACGTGTGCGTACGGGACGCCCGACTGAAGTGATAATTTATGCCGGTTCCAGACGGATGTAACCATGCCTTTCAACAAATGTAACCTTCGAGGAAACGTTATTTAAATCTTCTAATTTTTATTAAATGTGGATTAAATCTACGATCCAGGCGGAGGCAAAGTAATGTTTACAACCGTCTGAAATACTTATTTTATATCCTTATTAAAAACGAGAACCAGACAATGACGCCGTAATGCGTTACGTAGGTATAGAAGCTATAGAAGGGTAAACCTTCCATAAGAAGTTATAACTTGAAAACCGTTTACTTAGGCATATTTAAAAAAAAACTTGAAAAATATATCAAAATCATTTTAAAATTAACAACGCAAAATGTAACACTTCGTGTAAGTTTGGCCCTTGTCTGCAAACCCTCTATTACTTAAATAATTTTATTAAAGACAGTTAGTGACCAATGTCCATATGGCCTATCTAAAATCCATGTTGGTCCGAGTTCTCTATATTGAATAGATTATGTGCTTCCCTAACAGGCAGCTTGTAACAGACGAGCTTTGGTTAAAAGGGTCTTTGTCTACAAGACTTCTGGTGGTAGGCGGCAACTTGTCCAGATAGGGATCCACTGCCTTACGTATTCATGCCGTTTAAGTGGTAGTGTTACCTATGTTTTGGACCTGAGGGTAAGATAGCCTGTGGACTTGCACCATAGATCACTGGCCACACAATATCGAGGCACCTATACTATCTATGGTCTCTTTCATGGTGGTCTTTTACCTTCAAGAGAGCCGCATGTTTGTTCGCTGTCTAACGCCATATTTTTATTGAAATATCTACTTTTAATTTTTAAGGTTATTTTGCTTGATTTTATAAGTTGTATGTCATTTTCAGGCTACTTAATTATTGGCCTGACTTTCCTCATGCTGACATTGACGGTATTCTATGACATCCCTCAACTGAACCTAAGCACTGTGTTCTCCTCGATGAAGCTAGACGAGGACCCGGAGAAGATGCGTCTTAGTGGCTCAGGCATGATGGGTCAAGGGTATGGTATTGGGGGATTGGTGATGAGGGATGACTATCATCATGACCAACGTCGATCTGTGGTACACATTAGACCACATTTGGATGACAGCCCTAGCCCTGAGGACACCACGCCGGTACATGCGAGGGATATACGAGTACACTAAACAACAAACCGCACGTCGTTTTTTCCGTCGATTACCAAATGAAAAAAAAAAACAACTTGAGCGCATGTGTGTTACAAATCTTAATAATGAATTTGTGTACATTAAATTTAATTCAATGATTGTAAATCATACAATATTCGTCTTTCTTTTGAGTGGGTAGAAAATATGTGCTTATTATGTGTTTTTTTAAATGGAAACTGCAAATAGTCGCGTTAAATTAGTAGTGGCAAAAATCAAAAAGTAAAACATACAAATGTTTGAAATTTATCAAATTGTTCAGCTATTCATTTTATTTTTATGTAGCTATCGTCCGAATTAACATTCATTTTAAAGTTATTTCACTTAAGAATAGAATTGCTTGAGCTCTAAGTAAACTGTATCCACGTTTTGATTTCATTGCTTGAATTCCAGACATACAGCAAACAGTTTTGCCCATTTGTAATATTAATGTGCAGTAATTATGACGGGGTTTTTTCTTATTCGGGCCAAAATTCTGTAGAAATACACAACATAGGTACACAATAGGAAAATTGTAATAAATATTGTAAGTGTTAAAAAGATACATTACTGTAATATTATAATGCGCCACATACACACATACATATTATATGCAAACTTATAACACAATTTGTCTGCAAATTGAAATTTCCTTTTTTGTAGTTTTACAAAATATGTACCTAGTTTTCAAAACCACTCAATTGTTTTTGACCTAATTTAATATTTATTAATCTGGTATCTGTTACTCAGTTTTTTCGTGAAAAATATTAGTTATTTAGTCACTACTTACTTACCCGTTTAACGAAAAGTCGTATTTCTACTCAAATAGTGCCACAACTCAAAAATGAGCTTTTATACAGTGACTTCAGCTAAAATTCATTTTTTTTTATGTTGAACAGATCAGCGAATAAATAACTCCTAATGTAAATTAAATTTTAAAAATATATATCTGCTTCACTATTGATAAAACGGATAGCATGCGGACCCTGTGCGCAGTTACAAGTTCTAAATAAAAATGTTTAAATGTATAAATAAGTAGAAAGTAGAATGAGTAGATATAGTTTGCTTATGTTAACGACTCTATTTGAGTGGAGGTGTGACATGTCGATTGCCTGATTATCCTCTTTAAATTGATGATATGTGTATTTAAATGTTTTTATTAATGTCACCTTTTAATTATAATATTATGCAAAGGAAAATTAAGTTTACTTATTGTTAGATGTTACTTTCTAAGTGTAAATTTGAGTATTTGACTATCAAGTTTTAATGTTTAGTGTATTTTTAATTTATTTAACTAAGGACAAATAGTCATAGCTATGATAATTTTCAGTGCTCCAGTAAAAGTTTTAAAAGAAATTGTCTTTTTCAAAATTACATACAAGATAGAAACATAAAAAATCTTATTAAACTTGAGAAACATTATTTAAGTAAAAAAGTCATATTATAATTTATGTGCCAATTATAACTATTATTAAATAACGATTTTTCTTTAATGTACCTTATATAAAATGAATATTTTATAAGATATACGAATACTACTATGCTACACTTTAAAAAATAACATTTATGTGCGTGCTAAACCAGTGCACAATTACATATTTCGCTTTTTGGCAAAATATTGTTATAGTCCTTAAATTTCCCTGTATCATGATGATGACCCAACTGAAATTATTTTATAATTTATTCAAAGTTGTAATTTATATATACTTATGGTATAATACTAATTCAAAAATGTCGGTTTACATTAAATACTGATATTATGTCAATAGCACTCATTCAGACATCTTTCTTCTACATTTTTAATCACTTATTTTTGTACTAAGTACTAATCTGCAGTGAGGCATTTTAAGTTAAACTAAAAATAATATTTTATCTAAACATCAATGTCTATTTTTTAAGTTTTGTAGGAACTAGATTTGCGATTTTCATCCAAAAATACATTATTTTATTATTATTTTTAAAAAAAAATATGCAAGGGAGTATACCTTCTTTAATAGACACGTGGATACGTGTCAGGATTAATACGAAAATATACCTTGCCAAGTTACAAGCGAACTTAGTTTGATAAAATAAGACTGATTGGAATTTTACTCATTTTCTTTTTACTCGGTGTAATTTATAATATGATAAAAAATAATGTAACAGACTGAACATTTTGTCCTTATATTGTATACAAAGTTGTATTCAAAATAACATTTCAACCCGTAAAGCATATCAAATCTCTAGAATTTTTACAACTAAGTAATACCTATAAAATACCTTTTTATTACAACTCTTAATTTTTGCGGATTTGCACATTTTACAGTCGGAATAAAAGCCAACAGTTTATCCATTCATTTTAATTATACGTTAGTGTAGTATGTTGTTAAGCGAAAGCTATAAAATATTTAACATGTGTTGCTTATTTAGAATAGAAATTTAAAAATCCGTGTTGTCCAAACTTTAATGACGTGGAAGAAAAACAATCGATGACCCATTATTTTATATGAAGTTTTGCTAAACTTGACATAAATCTCCTACAAATTAAATATGTTTTGAGACACAATAAAACTGTGTTGCCACCTTTAAAACAAGTTTTACCAAAAATCTTTTAAACAAGTTTCCTAAAAACTTTCTAAATAAAACAGACCTGTTCCACTACATTTTAAATATTATATCTGTTCAAGTTTCTCCCATGACATTGAATAAATTGCAACACTGATATTAGTTGATTTCTCAAAAATATAAATAAATAATGTAGATTCATAGACTTGCAAAGTATTATATGTAAACATATATTGAATATAATACAAATTTAGCACGTATCAAATACTTTGTGATAGGTGACCAAGGTATAAATAGTAGGTGTAATATAATATAAAAAATATGATGTATACAAAATGTCTTTTTATATCGTGTATACTCAATAAAATATATTTATGTTGTAAAACCAAATATATATAATACATAATTTAAAAATAAATATATTATTCAGTAAATGTGACAATTTAATATTATATGATGTTTTTTTCTGTTTTTTTAAGTTGTGATGAAGGTGAAACTCTTAGACTACACATAATTTGAAATACCTATTCTATCTATTCATATTCTATAAATAACTTATTTAAGAAAAAAATATATTTATGTATGTGAAATAAAGTTTCTAACTGTGTGTAATAATGTAGTCCATAAATTTACAATAGATTTTTCAAAATATTGATATCCTTTCTTTAATAACCCATACCTAACATTTCACACAGATTTAGGGTTCTTTTAAACATCTCACTGATTCTTTTGGAGCGAAATAATAAAATGTAGACATTGCAATTAGAGCGCAACGCAGACGTCATTCAATGGTAGTCCTACTATTTACTACCGTGAAATTATCTCTATTTAAGTCTCACGTGGATGAAAACTCTAAATTTGTTTTTAATTGGATCATATGTAGTTGATAATTGGATGTGCAATCAGTACGTTCTATTTTTTTTACAAAAATCGGTCTACCATTGTATAAATGTAAAATCGAATTCTATGCTTGTTTGTTTGCTTAAAAAATACACGTTTAAAGCAAGTTTCGGTATTCGGTAAGCCCTTATACTATGTTAAATGGCTACCATATACACCAAAGTACTGATGCCAAGCCAATTTCGGTGCAATTGTAAAGCATTATTACATTAAAGCCATTCAAAGAAAAAGATGCCAAGCCGAGTAACTGTCACAAAACCACACAGTAAACAAAGTACCTACTGTGAAGTAAAATGTCTAAAAATAACTAGTATTTATTAAAACTGCAAATTGACTAGCAAACTATTTAAAATGTTTTTTTTGTCGGAATACTTAATGTTGATAAAAAAAACCTAATTTTTGAGTCTAAAAAGTTTTTTTTTAATTTTATCTGTATGTTCAAGTACAAAAATTAAATAGGTAGGTCTTGTTTTATGTGACAAAAGAGCGAACAAGCACACGGCTCACCTGATGGTAAAAAATAATTAGTGATTATAGACCGCATAGATATTATATAGGTATACGTCGCTATCTTTTGGACGTAGCGTTAGGTCAATAATTAAACATGCTTACCGGCTTCCATACCTTCTGGAACATGAAACTGTCATTATGGCGGCGGATCCATGCCCGTTGCAGCACGGCACTCCACGACCAACTAGTCTTGGTGGCGATTGCTCATTTCAACTTTGCTAACCTCTTACGAGTCACCTGGCAGGAAGGCAGATGGTCTATTCTCCATAGGATACTAAAACTAACACAGGGTAAGTTACTGGACAAATATTGAACGGATTGATTTTTTTAAAGTGGTTTCACTTTTTTAAGCTTACAAAAACATTATGTACGTACATAATTACATTCTGCAACCAATCTATTATTAATCAAAACTAACTAATTAATGAGCTTGCTGAAATTTGTAATTTAAATTTATTTAATACCAGCATTAACTTTAGATAAACTTAAAAAAGTCAATATTTAAAGTCAAATCGTTTTATCAGAAACTAAAATGAAATCCTGAATGTATCTCCCCTCACAATGTCCACAAAAATTCATTTTTTAAGTTGAGTCACTTTTTTTCTCTCACCATCTAAATGTCAAGTCCATATGAATATTTAGACCTAAGAAAATATAAATAACTTTTTACTCTGATCGGATAGCTAACGATAAATAAATCTATTTCATGTTTTTTACGTATTTGGTTATTAGTTACTGATTATTCATATAACGATCTAAAATTTCATATCAGGAGTACTCAAACAATGTCTACTATGAATTGCTAAAATAAAAGTTACTTAAGTAATTGAATTTTCAGACTCAGAAATACAGACTTCTTGGTCCATCGTTAATCTGTATCTAATCTTAATTCTTCTCTTTAGAACGGACGCTGAGTCCTGATAATGTACTGCGTTATACATACATACACTGTTAAAAAACCATCATAATAAGTGATTAGTAGTAGGTACGGTTACGGGTACGGTTGAATGGTTTTATCTAAAAAGACTGTTAAAAGGCTTTCAAGTTGTGCTTTTGTGGAACCACTTGCCGATGGTGGCATTTTCAAGACTTTGATTCCTATCTCTAAAATAAGAGCTCCTCATTTCTAAAAGGTCGACAGCGCAAATGTAAGATCTCTATTCTAAATTTTCTATTTAAATTCTATTCTAAAAATCAATTCCCCCAAGCACAACAATAATAGCTCATTCCTGTTTACCAAACAAACCTTGTAATTGTAATACGTTACAAGGAGAACAATCCATAAAATATCTCGGAGTCACACTGGACCAGACCTTAACATTCAAATCAGATATATCAACCACATCTAGCCGTGTAAGGAAAACCGCCTACATAATGAGGAAATTACGCGAGGTTGCCGATGTTACACACACACACACACACACACACACGCACGAACGCACGCGCGTTATCTCATAATATCATAGTATCTCATAATACTACCCCCTTGGATCCACTCTGGATCAGGAGAACTGTTTACTTCTTTGCCTCCTGTTCCCTAAAAAAATTAAATTACAGTGATATTGATTAATAGGAAAAATAGGTACCTTCTCAAAACTAAATCAGTACACGTGCATCTCTAAGTATCTATCTGTAATCGGCACTAATTTCCAATTACTCGCAATATATTATCACAACGTTTATTTATTAAATTGTCTCTGTAGTCTAGCAGTCCGGTATTGGACTTTACTTCATGAGGTTTTATCTCTGGTCCGGCGACAAAAAAAAAATGTGTTTTTGTAATTTTCTAATAAAACAACTTTGCCCGGTATTGGATATTATGTTCCCGGTTGGTGATAGGCTTGCCACCTATCACATTGGGAGACTTAGTGTCTTTGGCTGGTTGTGGGATGATGATGAAGACAATTTTTTCGTTACTAGCGGACCCGGAAAACATTGTTTTGCCTTTTTAATTCTTTTAATAGACTATTTTTGTAGAAAGAGGTAAATAAAGTTATTAAATTACTGATATCGCTATTAATAAATTAGGGACGATGGTAAAATGTAGAATTTAAGATTGTGTGTATTTTAATGCCACATCATAAAAAATAACATGATAAATAGATAGTAATCTATTAGGTAACTCAGGCCTTCACGATAACGCTAGACCACACAATTCATAACAAACGGCTACGGGCTACCAAATAAGAAGAGCTTCAATTGGAATCTCTTAGCCATCCACCATGCTCCCCGGACCTTGCTCCAACAAATTACAATTTTTATTCGAAATTTGGATACCTTCATACAAGGGAATACCTTCATTTTTGAAGTGATAAGACAGCTTACAATCACACGCCTCTCCTGATGATAAGAGACAACCGTGGCCAATTGACACTATCAATGTTATTGCTGTGTCTCTGACCTGTGACCAGGATCTTAGGCCTATTGTACAAGTCTACCAACTAGCCTTCTGACACAGA
>NJDC01005323.1:43468-66041 GCA_002245475.1 Calephelis virginiensis
ACTATTCGTAGTTCGCCAAAAAGTAATGAAGTGTGCCTCATATTTTTATAAAATGTTCAGAATTGACTACCAAAAACAAGCAACGATAGTTAGATATTTTACTATTGGTACAAACACACTACCATTCGTAATCAAACTGACTCGTTACTTGAATATTGGAACTGGGCATTAGTGTTACATTTTAACAACCATTAAGATGATAAAAGTTCTTAGGTGACTACGTTTAAACTTTTAGTAAGATAATAGTAAGATATAGTAGATGTGTATGAGAGACAATGTTTTATTTGCCTGAATATGCAGTGTTAAATGCTGCCAACATAATAAATATAGGTTATGGTCTACCATATTGTGCTCGAAATTTGAAGTTGACTATTAGCCGCTAAACCGGCTATATTTAGTCCAGGTGGTGAAATTTCATTGGATAGCAAATGTTTATCCATACATTCTAATTACACTTGATAGACTGGACTCATCGTAACGATTGTTGAACAATGTCAAATAAATTTGGTCATTGACAGTGCCGCGGGCAACAGGTACCTAGTAGTAAAATATGCGAAATAATTACATCACGAGGGCAGAAACATCACTAATAATACGGGAGGAGGTAAGGAGGTAATCTGATGCTTTCGTTTTAACTATCCAATGTGTGTAAGCTATTTTGCGGCGCTTCGAATTCGAAAAGAAGCAATGTATTTTAGCGCTGCGAGAGGGAAGTTACCACTTTCCGCCCGGAAGGCTGAAAACTACATGTATTTATTTAGCATTGTATCGATAAGTTCTTTAGCAATTTGCAAATTTTATAGCCCAATCACTGGGCTTTTAAGAAGAGAATTTGTCTTTACAGTCGACCTGTCATTATACACAGACGAATCGCAGATCGAGAAGAAATCCCGCAAACGCACCAGCTCCAAGTCCTCCCCGCGCTCCGTTGGCTCTGCGGACGCTACCGCGGTACGTAACACGGCACAGGTACGGTGATGCCTACACGCAAACATGCGAGCACACATGCACGAACACGCGTAACACGTTCATAAGTCAGTTCCTAATAAAATAAAGTATTTGTCGTTTTACATATAAAGTGAATTCACGACAAAAAGCATAAATGTTTAATTGCGACAATAAGCTTGTATATAACGAAAATATTTTTTTTAAACAAAACATAGTAACAGAATTATACAAGACTTCAAAAATGTACTAGGAGTATGTTATATGTTAATATTGTTTTTGATTGATTCAATAAATACTCATTACGTCAATTGGCGTTTAAGGCTCAAGCTGACAGTTTGAATTGCTGTATAGATCGTTTAAGCTAGGTAACGCGCTCCACCATCGCATTTACGCATACCAGTATATTTATATAATGCACTCAATACACATAAAAACACTTCGGTAATTGGATATTCACTTGTTACATTGCAACGAATTTCTTCAGATTTGACGTTTAACTAATTTAGAAATTATCCAAGCGCGATTTGGAGTATACTTCTTGTTCTAAACAATATGACCACATTTAAACAAAGATCATTTCGGATATCGACAATGATGACCAAGTTTACCAATCCGTACGCATACTATGACGCATACAGATTGCAATCCTGATACGAACACCCAACTTGTTTGCGTTTTTAATTATTCGAAAGGACTAGAAATCTGTAACTAAAATTATTTTTGAAGAAGTGCAACTTAGGATACTTTAAGAAACAAGGGGATAGAAAGTCAGAAATGTAATATTGAGTTCTAAGATGGAAGTGCTTAATATATAATATCGCATTCTATCAGACAAGTAATCCTGGTCTTCTACAAAGCTACAAAAGAATTGAAATAGTGGGTGTTTTAGGGTAACATAATAAGTAATGCTCCGCTTGACGTGACATTTGTGAGCTAACAGGAATAGGCAAGGCGGTGGTTATCAAGCTGGGTGAGTTGGCTTATTCTTTTGTTACAATTTTATCATATTCCATCATAAAGGGTTACTTCTTCATTCTCATGTATAGGGTTTGAACTTTGATTGGTTTGGATAAATACTAAACTTACAGTAGATAAATAGTTTTAACATTCACATGCTTCATTAGGGTAATTTCATATGATCATATAAGTGGTTGTTTTATTTCATAGAAGACTTTCACTTTGCACTAGATTTCGACCAATGTAAATTACTGTACAGGTCTTATGCGCATTTTGAGAATTGTGAACAATTTTTTTGGCATTAGTGTTCTCTTTTTCCGTACAGTAAAGGTATAGCCGTTTCCATTTTGTGACAAATCACATTAATGTTCCTTAAATCATCAGTTGTGCAGGCTTTCTATTTTAATTGACAAAGTGGAATAAGTTACTTGTTTTAATTAGATATTTTAACACAAGGCCTGTTCAGTAAATTATTTTGTGTTAACCATATTTACCATCAAATTACATGTTCGTTTTTAGAAAAATAATTTCAGTTGTCACATAAAATACTATATGTATTTGCGATTTTAGTTTCTACAATACTTACAGGTTCAAGACAGTCACAAGTATGACAAGTTAGGTAGTTTAAACCTTTTTTTAATAAAAAATTACCTATATCATCTGCAATATAAAGGACTATCACAATATTCAGCAAAATGTATATCAGCAACTATATTATTATGTGCAACCCAGTTGCGGATACAAGCAATTGATCTAATTCTCTTGATGGATAAAAGTATCTTTCTCAATATGTGCACTCCGTTTTAGTCGTAAGTTCTGAGAATGTTTAATTTTTCAACTGCTTTTTGTCAATTTAATATAATATCATATTAGAAACTAAACACTGACTGATAATTAGGCATGTTTATTTACACAAATCTTATATGCTTGATAGAATTAAGAAGTTTTAATTAAGTTATTAGTGAAAACCTTTTGTAATCTGGCAATTAATAGCAATAAATAAAAATCAAAAGAAGAAAATATTATCTTAAAAGTAAGGTCATTCATGTAAGTTAAATATAGCAACGGTCTTAGAAATGATCCTTGCAGCACACCAAAGTTACTTTAAATTAAAGATAAATTCAACATAGCGTATATGTAACACTTCAACATAGACTTTTTCAGCGAAATATAGTTAAATATGTGTTTGTGTTAGCAAACAGTTAAGTCATCCAAGAATGCAAACAGTATAAATTTAAATTGAACAAGATATCATCCTGAAAAAACCCATAGTCTAGTGGGTAACGGAAAATGTGACATTTTAAATTAAATGTCACGAAATATTAAACGTAATTTACAGGAAAAAGCGGTGACACCCAGTAAGAAAGCGCGAACAACACCAAAGCGCAGTCCGAAAAGCGTCCGCAAAGCGAAACCAACACCTAAAACACCACCAAACAAAAGAAAATCCGTAGGTAGCACTCAAAGCGTTGCTACTACAAAGGTAGGCATAGTACAACGGATTTATAGAAATGTACGTATCCGCAGTCATCAGCCATTACGTGTGAGCGTTGTGTGTCTGGGTGTCTGTTCGGCCGCGCTTGTACATTGGAATACGGATATATATGTAACAAATATAACGAAACTTAAATATTACGGAAACTGGATTAAATATTTCAATCTTTAAAAACTGTTTAAACTGTTCACAGTTCTCGAGGTAGTATAGTTGGATATCATTATCCATATTTAAATTTATTACAGTTAATATAGGGTAGGTATTATAAATATTTTAAGAATAGAGTTTTAAATTAAATTCAGATAAATCACAATTTACTTTAATTTGTTAACAATGGGTTCTTATTCTGCTTGGACGAAAGAGTAACCCTAGTGACTAAGTTAAATAATTCTTACCGACGATAAAATGTTACAATTGACTAAAGTTATATGAAGTCATAACTAAATATGTCACAAAAGCCATAAAAAGACTAAAAACTAAAATTCAAACGTAATTATATTTTGATAAAGAAGAGAATAAGAGTAATTCCAGTGTAAAAGCGCTCGCGATTAAGTAGTTAGGCAAAGTGGTGTCACTTGAGGAAAAAATATAATATAAAAAATAAACAACTCTATTAGTGACATCACTTTAAAACATTGTAAATATTGTATGTTGATAAGTTAATTTATTTTTTTTTTAATTTTCTTTTCTGGGTGTTTTTTTTTAATTATTTTTTACCCAGTGACTTCTCGATTTATGATTTGGTATTTATAAATATACTGTTTTTGAAAATTTTAAAGTCATATAATACAAATAAAAATTGCAACTTTCTGTGATAGATGTTTTTCCGAACAGACAGAGGCATGAATTTCTGTAGAAGTTTTGAGAGACGATTGAAGTATAAATGTTTTGGGGTTGCTAGACCTTGAATTTTACCCTTTTAAGGCAGGACTTGTTGAAATGATTTTAGTTTAATCTTCTGGCAGCCCTATCTGTAATGCATGTATTATTGAATGTATACAGCTCCATCGAGCGCTGATTATTTTGATTGGGTCGAGGTACAACTTATTTTTTTTATTCATATGTCATACTGCATTCACACGTCATAAAATGTTATGTTAATGTAACATAAGTGTTAGGTTGTATAGGCAGGATGGAAGAATGGGTTTTGCATGGAAAGGAAAAAAAAAGTGTATTTTACAAAAATGCATGAAAATGTATAGGAAAATACACAGATTCATCCTCATTGTATCATTGCTTGCTTTGTGTGACCAAATTATCTTTTCGCCGTGATTCTTCTATATTTTGCAATTTTCAATTTTAATTTGTTTTATAATTTTATTCGTATTTTGCATGTCATTTTTGGAATTGGAAAGGGCAACATTGAAACTTAATTTAAAAAAAAAAACAAAAAAAATGAAGTCTTAATTAAAGTATTTGTAACATTTTTAAATCTCTTCTCTTTAAATTTCTAACTAGACAGAAAATTCTAACTATATGAAAGCACTTTTTCCAGTTTTTTTTACAACTTTCTAAAAACGTGTCTTGGTTCATACTATAAAAGAATTATTAGAATATCTGGAATTCATATTATCTCGATTTCGATGATGGTTGGGAATCGATGTACTCATACTAGGATAATGTGATTATTTGGTGCATTCCCATATTCTATTAACTTTTGTTGGTAGGTTATTGAAATGATTAAATATTTTAATATATAATATTGATTTCCAATGTTTAACAATATAGCATCAATAGACCTCAGTCCACAATAATACCATTGTTTTGTCTATAAAGTAAAAAAAAAAAAATTCTACAAAATCCAATGAAACAAGAAAAATGGTTATCGAAAATCCTGTTTAGAATTACTTTTAGGGCCCGACCCTTAAACTTGGGCAACTGATTGGAAATTATTAGAAGCACTCTCAATATTTCTTTCATTTGTTTAAATTATTTTTAAAATATTGTAAGACCATACTATATTATATAGTATTTAATAAAAAAATATATATAAAATATTTTTAAAAATTAAGTTTCAATGTTTTATCGAAGATACTATAAAAGTAAAATGTTCTATAGATCAATGGAATTGAAAAGATTTGGATGAAAAAGCCTAATGTCTCTTAGTGTGTGTTTTTCTTTCAATCCTCAAGTGTGATTGCAATAAGAAAACAAAACTGTAAAAATAATTCGTTTTACCAATAATATTTTATTGTAAGTAGCAACTCCCTATCTGCTAACTACAATACTAATATTATAACTTCCAATTTTAATTCTCAAATGATTAGCATTAAAGTAAATTCCAATAAAATATATTCTAAAATCATTTATTTACCTTCTTAATATTTAAATAGTTAAAAGACCAATCGGCAAAGTACGTAATATATCACCTTCTTAATCTTAAAAAATAAGAATGAATCTTTTAAGAAATTGCAATACTAGCATAATGTATAATAATTCACTGTCATTCTCTAATTTTTATGATATTTTTTATTATTATCAAAATAAAATTCTAAACTTATTAACATCCACAATTATTGTATACTAGCTGTTCCCGCGAACTTCGTTTCGCCCGTTCCGTTTGAATGGGAAAAATTAAAAAGTTGTTTTTTCCAGTTTCCTCACAGTTGAACAGGATAAAAAGAATCCTATGTCCTTCTCTAAGCTACCCTACCAATTTTCAACCTAATCGGTTTAGCCGTTTCTCAGTTATAAATAGTGTAACTAACACCACTTTCTTTCAAATATATATAGATTTTTTTCCTACTGGTTATTTCTTAACCCTTTTTAGTAATGAGCTTGGGAGACAGTACATGTTATAATTTAAATGATTTAAAATAATGATGCCACCATATTAAATTGGCAAAAACCACCTTTATTAGATAAGAATAAAAAATAGATGCATTTTGATTGTATTGCCATTAACAAGCATGTTTGTAAAATAACATGATGTAATTGTTGCCATAATAAAATTAAAAAATTGGTTACAAAATTACATAACTTAACAAATTAACTTATGTAACTTTATTTATAACTAATCTTTATTTCTAACAGCATAGGTGCAGGCTCAATAGTTCACATAACTATAATTTTGTGAAAATCTTCAATATATTGTTTTTTTAAGTAGGTGTATATAATATTTAAATTGATGATAGAAACATTTTACTGAACTCTTCGACTAGTGATTGTGAACTTGTTAATTGTAATTGATAATACCTCCATTTTTCATAGTTTAATGTTTGACTGATTAATTTATAATTTTAGGTGGGTTGTATAAAAATCACCCGTGAAATTGAAATATTTTCGTTAAGTTTAACGATTACGCGACAAAATCGAAATTTTTAACAGTTGACATTTTTTCATGTCAAATAAGTTGAAATAAAACTCGTGTTCTGAGAATTTGACGGTAACGAGCTCTGAAATAAAATGTTTATTGAACATTCGTTAACACCAACTTCGAAGTGACCTGAAACGACCCGCCCTAAACGTTAACCAGTCACTCATTTCACTATTGATGATGGGTACTAGTTTCAAAATATGAAGTAGTAATATTTCCACAGACAGCCACGGCGGTGACGGAGAAGGCGGCAAAAGCCAAGTCTTCGCCCCCGAAGTCGGCGAAAAAGACGCCGAAGCCGGCGAAAGTTGAAACTCCCGTCTCTGTTCGCAAAGGCCGGAGAGCCGCTAAAGGTACTTTTCCTACATTCGAATTTATGTACTGTAGAAATGTTACGGAGCTTCGACGCTGATTTCGGTTCAAAGTCGAAGATTTCGGTTGCCACACCTTCGATTCCGACTTCGGCTCTAGCAGTCTAAACCGCTCCGGTTAATAAGAAATAGCGTCAAAAGCCTCCACCAACCGTTAGGAAAGGTTCATGCATAAAAACTTAATTTAATCATCACTCGTATAACAGTTGGAATCAATTATCTTGCTTTAAATTTCTTATTACTTATTAAAAACATGTTGATTTTTAGTTTCGCTGTTTGCCCTTTATATGCCCATAAAGAAAACGTATCTCCTATTTTTATAATATTAATAATGTGGATACAATTGTATAACTTAGTAATTACTACTGAGTCAGGAAGCGACTGAAACGATGATGATGACGACTTACTTATTTGTATGTGTATTTGTTTTTTAGAATCTCCCGCACCAACCCCTTCCACGTCTTCGGGTAAGCCTTCGCGCTCGTCGCGTAAGACGTCTTACTGAGGTGAGTTATCTGATCCTTCACTAGTATACACCATCGGATCCGCTTGCGTCTCTTTGTATCACTATGTTTTCCCGTGACACTTTTTGATTAAACACATATTTTAAATTAAATAACTTATGCTTGAAAGTTCAAATATTAGTTCTGTGATGAACAGTGAAAAAAGTTGGTTAAATGTATTCAAAAACAAAACAACTTCAGTGCTTGTCGTTGCTATGTTGTAAACATATTTGAGCTTAGGCACGATTAGTTATATCTTTTACCTGTAGGCCAGGGATATGAAACGTTACAAGATACCTCTATTTTTTACCGGCACATACCGTTAATTTAGTAATAATACGTCGGTATCTATAGATAAAACTAACGTATCGAATAACATTAACAAAACAAAATTGTAACTCTATAAATAACGTTATAATACCGGTAATAAAGCGACGTTGCCGCTTTTACATACTGAACAACGCAACGCCAGCGCCCCGTATTGATGCATCTGCGAGTTGGCAGCTACGCAAACATATGTAAACATGGGAAGGCAAATAAAAATACAAAGTGTGTGACAGAGACAAGATCATAACAGCATTAAAAGTAATGTTACTAATATTGTATATAACGATATGTTCTCAGTGAGTATCGGAACATATTACGCAAGCGATACTAAATTGTGACGAAATCTGTAACAATATTGTAACGATACGCTTCTATCTCAGGCGCGAGAATTTCGATCCTTGCTTTAGGCGTATATTTCTTACTATTAGATCAATACTTTTGCCACATATCATAATTTATGCGCAGAAAAATTGAAAAAAAAGACGTTCTATATTTAAAATTATGCTATCTACATACACAAAAATTGAATGTTCCCTTTTTTGGTCGTCGTTTACCTATGACTCCATTATCAGATCTAGGCTTGGCAATTAAGCCCACCTAGGAAGTAAATACAAATTTATTTAAATAAAAAAATATATGTTCAGAAATGACAAAGGAAATCGATTAACATACATAAAAAATAGGAGTCGAACATATAATCTCCTGTTTTCTAAATCGGCTAAAATTATGTCTGAAATATGTAACTAATATATAATTATATATTATATATTTTACTAGCGGTCTGCCCCGGCTTCGCACGGGTATAAAATACACATATAAACCTTCCTCTTCAATCACTTTAAAAAAAACACATCAAAATCCGTTGCGTAGTTTTAAAGGTAAAGCATACAAAGGGACGTAGGGACAGAGGAAGCAGACTTTGTTTTATACAATATATTTTATATAAATACGCGTGAACAGAGAACACAAGTGATTTAATTTGAAGTTAAAATACCGTGTAAATGTTTTACTAAATAGTGACAATTGAACATTTTTCTAAGTAGGTTTTTTTTTGCAGCGTAGCGACATCATCTATCACGTCCAAGGGCCTGGCAAAATCACACGAGCCGCCCGTTAAACATGCAAACATACATATAATTTTATATTATTATTTTTACGAAGCGACCCCACTGATGTTATAACAAAAAGTCATCATTCTGGATATGTAAAAAATATGTGTAACTTTTGAAAATTCTGTATCGTTTTAAATAGTTTATCATTCCGTTTCAAGATTAATCTTGATTTAACATAAAAAGATCCATAAACTTATAAAAACTAATAAATAGGATAATATAAGCTCTTTACTGCCTGTTTTTTTTTAACAATAATCAAAATCATTTGTATAAATAAGAAAATGTAATTCACTAATATTAATAATAATCATTCTAATATTCTCCAATAGTAGAATAAATTTAAATCTAATAGACAAGTAAAGGTCAGGAGAATCAGTAATAATTAGTATACAGCATTGTTAAATATTTTTTTTTAGATTATAAAGTTTGCCTTATTACTGTGTAGAGTATTATTATACATCTAAAGATGGCTGCAAATATAGGGTTATGTCTGGGGCTAACTTTTTGTTATAACACCATTGCAAGACCACATTTTGTAAATAAGGTCTGAATATGATTAAATTTATTGGCAACCCCATACGAAAGTTTATTTGTAATTTATTTGAAATGGTAACTTACGAATATATCAAATGTTTTATAATACAACGAACTTGTAACGGGTTGCTGGTTAAATCAAAATGAACATAGTTATGGTTATTGAAAACTTATTCTGTATTTTTTCCAGCATAATTCTTTTATATATCATTACGATAAGCCTTTCTACCCAGTAGTTCCGATTTTAAAATATTTTGTGATGTTGATATGATATTTTTTCTAAATGATCTAAATAAAATAAGTATTAAAATATCAAATCAACATTTTATTCAAAAATATCTTGTAGTAGAAATTGGTTTAGATTTTAAAATACTGTTAGACGACAGTGACTTTTGTGACGCACTGTTCACTAACAATTTTTACACTTGTATGTAGGTCTTTATCTCATATATTATGTTCACCCCATGTTTGTTTGTTGTTTAGTTTGCGATTTAAGTACATTATTTGATAGATTGCGGTAGCACAATATTGTCAATAGTTTATATATAAGTAACATTATCGAAAATTCCGTATACTTTATCCAGTTTTAACGGGAAGTCAATTTATAATAAATTAACTTTTAATATACGATGCGGAATTGTGTTATTGTAAAAAAGGTCTGTAAAATCAACACAATGATTAAAAAACCTACCCCTCTAATGTTTCTGCACATATTACAATTTAACATTATAATAATAAATATTAACATAATTTTTTTGAATGACTCAAATATAGAATGAATGATCTAATATGAGTTGAAAATAGTAAAGTTCACTTTGTTGGAAATTGTTCATTATAGTGTATTGATATGCCATACCTTCAAAGTCACCATTCTCTTCTATTACATCATTTAAAATTAGAATAGTATATGTTCATCTCCAACGCCAATTGGAAAAAAGTCAAACAACAAAATGTTTTTTATTTTGGTCTATAAAAATTTTGCTTTATTTAGGACTAAAATTTATTTTTTTCAAGTAAGAAAACCATTATTTTTTTGTTCAATACTCAATCAGTCTAGTTTTTGTCAATTTTCAAATGTTTATTAAAATTAACTCCAATTTATAACCTCACTGAAAAATGCATAATAAAATTGTCACAATTTTAACAATAAATTATTTTTTGAGTTTATATTGAAAAATAATCACAAAATTTAAAAATCTTTGCTTAATGCATAACTATGCTTTTTGGTTTTTATTCCATTACATGTTATAATTATTTTACCATTATAAGTTGATATAATAAAAACGTAATGTTTTAAGTCCTAAGCTTCACCATTTAATTATTTTTCTTACCAGATTCTGTTTCAAGGCAAAAAGAACAAATATGGGATATGAATACACTGTTTTGATGTAGTAGCGGAGATTTTGCAGAATCACTTAAGTAGAATAAACTTTTTCTTCTCATCTAAAATAAAAAAGTAAGTTTTAGTTTTTATAATTTTACATCGGGTAGAATCAACGCTTCTTGGAAATTATTTATCGGTTCCGTACTACTTAAATGTGAGTGAAATTATTCTTGTTTTTCTAACATTAACTAACAGTCAATGTAAATATAAAATTATATGGGATTACGGTGTGAAGAATGCTTACCGTGGAATCGGTAAATTTAAGCAATATATAAGTTTCATTGTAAGTTTAAAATTCTAAATAAATCGGTTCAAAGGCAAGAAATTGTATATTAGTACAAAGTATGTGTCGGTGCATCACTCATATAACTTGATATAAGTTTTATTTTGATACAACTTGTGTTATTTTTTAAGATTTAATGTATAACAAAAAAAATATTGTGTCTTACGTTTCTCACTTTTACATTGAAATATCTTTTTAACTTTACAAAAGTGATTTTTATATATTTTATCACATCTGGACCAAAATGTAGATCGAAGTATACAATTGTATACATGCGGGACTTTTGATTTATATAGATTTAAGAGTACATGCGACTTAGGACGAGTAAGTGTTATAATGTGAGTGACTGAGTTCGACAAACTGACAGCCTTTTAAGGTAGTTAATATAGCACATGACTAATAATACAAGGGTCAATAATAAATTTAATGGTATTTGTTAGTTTTGGTGAATAAATGGGAGTCATGAGTAGTTTTCATTATTTAGTGTTTGTCAAATATGATTTTGTATTCATCATGCACAACTTGGTATTTCTAGTACATGATTTGGTATTGGACGTACATGATTTGGTATTAGTCGTAAATGACTTGGTATTTTTCATAATTGACCTGCATTTATCAGATTATTTTACTTATCGTTACACAAGATTAGGATCATAACTGATTTTGCCATAGCTTACTTAGATTTCAATTAAAATTGACCCTAAGTGGAAAACTGTTTTTTTATATTAACTAAAATTCTAAATTAAAAATATAACGATCAAATAACGAACATAAAAATATAAAAGCAGTTTTCATTATCTTCAATTCTATGCTTACATATCACTTTATAGTTTTGCATTATGAATTTCATCAACCTGTCGAGCTATGTACCTCACATAACACTTAAATTTCTGTTGGATGGTTGTATTTACACCGAAAAGTGTATTTTGTTAATGTTTTTTCCACATAGGTGACCTTATTTTGTTGTATCAAGGCGTGGTGTGCAACTTAGGAAATCTATGTACCTTAACGTAGGCGGTATCATTAAATAGGTTAATTTTAAAGAGAGTAAGTTAGTATATAAATTATTGCGTGTGTAATTTCTGTTTGTCAGAGCGAATGTTGAATGGTCCTCTGGTTGTAAAACATATTTTAGCGTTTTATACAAAAGATATCATTCGAGAGTACTATTGAAACATGAAGTTCACAAATTTATATGCAATTCAGAAATAAATATAATAATTTATGAAGAAGAGTTTTATTTATATACCTTAAGTTTTAAATATTTTAATATAATAACACTCCGAAAAAAAACCAAAATTACTTAGGACAGCGAAAAAGCACACGGCGCTCCTGATGGTATGACAACCGACAACCGTGGCGTAACCCTAGATGTTATGGTGCGACGCTGTCTTGTGAGTTGTGACTGGGGTTAGGTATAATTCCTTCCGGACAAAACCTGACACTGTTTTATTGTTGGTAAAATAGGTAAATGGTAAATTCCTATACGGGCAAGTTCCTGCACACCATACATTCATTGGTTTTTTTAGACGACTCATCTCAACTATGCTCGCTACATATAAGCCGCCAGGCAGGGGAAAATGCTCTATTCTACACCGAGGTCCCAGACAATATGGAGATATAAATCTAAATGTTAGTACGTAAAAATTTAAAGCCATATGTTGGGTTGTGATTACATTTGGATAGAACTGATGAGCAATTATAAGACAAAAAACATTTTTTTATGATATTGGAAGGCAAACAAGCAGATGGATTTTTTGATAGTAAGAAATTCACGCCGCCTAGAGACACCAAAGGTGGTAATGATGATGTTTTCATACATTTTATATGAACTCGCCACACAGGGTTGATGCTGGTGGTCGCCAGTCGCTCGATTGGCAGGGGTCGTTTCGTGGCGACCCTTAAACAGAGGAACATTCAAACAAAGGAAAATGACGTTCTTGTAACCAATTCCAATGAATACTATACTATACTTAATAGAAGAGTGAATTCTGTACATTAAAAATATTAAGAAAAAAAGGCTAAGGGGGGTTACCATAAACTCTCAAAACAATATTTTTTCAATAATACTAATTGTCATCGGTGAGAGACAACCTTAGACGTAAATCAAGAAGTTGCTTTTATAAGTGGATATATAGCAACATTGAAATAATATTGCTATAAGCGGTAATGGTAGGGCTCCAGCCGACTTAAAAGGGGCAGAATACATTTTTAAAATAGTTGTCTGTATCACGACAGATTCACGCCGAGTCCACTGAACCCATTCTAACGAAATTTGACTAGTATGTAGGTTCTTCAGTTCAGTTCCGACTTCCGAAATTACTTTTATCACTAAAGGGTTCCTGTCGAACCTCAAAAATGCAAATTGGGATGAAATTCCTATTATGTACCTAGTCTGATTTCATTTGTAGTGCTTAGTATGTACTCCATATTTTTTCCAAGTGACGTTTTATAGTTTAGAAATGAAAGACAACATTCACTAATTACCGTGTGGCCAAATAAGTTGTAATAGGGAATGTAGAGAAACATTTGAACGAATACAAGTCATCTTACATTATTAATACATACGTATCTTCACGCCAACTCCCCATGCAGGGTAGCTGTAAAACAAATTGTATTACCATAACCTACCGTTAACTTGTGTTAAAAACTATTGTGTGTACAAGTGTGTAGACATTTTTGTTTCAAATTCTTTTGTATGTTGGTTACCGATTACCTACTCGACAACTTATAGATAGGTGGAAACATAGGATTCCGAGGTGGCTTTTGGGTTATACTTAACGACCTCTTCATTGAGGAGAAACATATTTATTGTGTAGGTACACCAAAAACTACTAGTAGGGTGTTTATAACATCTAGGTATTACGGAAAACCTAATGAAATAGTTGGGAGCTAGTTTCACTCTGCTTACTTGTTTGATCACAACTTTGTATTTGTTGGAAGTTTACTTTGTGTAAATTTGTACATCAATGTACTTTTATACAGTGAATGTGTATGTAAATGTTATTATATATATATAAGTATCTTCACACCCATATCCTCGAAGAGGTAGGTAGAGGCTAGTCGTGGGTGCCCACCCACTAGCCGAAGATACTAAGTCCCACAATGTGATAGGTGTGGCAAGCCTATCGCCAACCGGGCACACATCCTATCCCGAGCAACATTTTTATTTATTAGAAAATGGAAAAACCCTATTTTCTTTTAGTTGGCCGACCCGGGTTTCGAACCCCATGCAGTCAAGTCCAACAACTGAACCGCTAGACCAGAGGTGAATAAATCATAAAAAATATTGTTAAAGGTATATTTAAGTCCAAAATTCAGAAAGTAGACAAGCCTACGTTTCGCGAGGTGTAGATGATGAGAAAATAACTCGACACCACCGGAGTTTTAGGCCTTTTGTCTACCGGCAACTCTACCGTCTGGACCAGAACATGACAGTCATTATGGCGGCAGAAAAATCTAAGGCGGTGAATACCTACCTAAAGGACTAGTAACAGGGCTCTCGACTTCCTGTGGTCTTGGTAGATAATGACCTATTTAAGCTTGACTCGCCTCTGACGAGTTGCCTGGTAAGAAGGCAAATGGTCTCCTATACAAATGAGAACAGGACCCACAAGAGCAAAAATTCTTACAAATAAAAAATCCAAATTGAGTTTTAGCTTTTTATTAACTTAATCTATGTTCACGAGGCCTCCATTGCTGTGGCGGTCTCTTCAGTGTACTTGCCCTTGTCTACACCCAGGGCTGCTCTCCTGCCCTTCGCTCTGCGGTCCAGGATTGCTTTACGGTCTTTGTTCATCTTTAGTTTAACAATCACACACTGAAACAAATATTTACAACTTAATAACATGTACTCTTAAAAATATTTTAATTTACATACATAAGAAATATCAGAGCCATGGAAGTGTATCAGCACTAACAATGCCCCTGCCAGCCATCGGCTAATGCTCCAGGCAGACATGAAAGCAAAGTCTAAGTGAAAGTTTATCATCATTGTTTTTTTCACATTTAATGAACAAGAGAGCACTTGTTAAATTACATAATGGCCTGGACAAAATGGTTGAGTCCTGCAAATACCTATCTAGATTGGTATTAGTCCAAATATAAGCCACAGTTGTGTTACTTGCTGCAAGTTGCTGTGACAACTTCGGCCATTGATATTACGCCCCAAGAGTAACCTCAAAGCCATCCGCCATCACACAATTTCAAATTTTGCTGTTGTTTCAATAGTTTTGTGTCGTTTGCATAACTACAGTACATCATGTGTTACATCATCATGGTGCATCATGTGTTGTATGCATTTATATCTTTGATGTATTTCTTTTCATTAAGATATCCACATGCTTTTTTGCTTTCTTTATTTCTTATCACTAGAAAGTAGAACCCCATCCTATTTTGCACTTTAATATTATATACAATATTATAATCTAAATAGAAACAATGTAATATGGGTTTTAATTTGATTTACACAACTATTATTTTCAAATTAAGGAGATCATCCACTAATCGTGTGGGGTTTGGTTTAAAAAGGGAGTTCAGAAAAAAACAATTCTTCTTTTATACATATGGTTTTCAATCGTTTTTCACGACTACTTTGCCAACGTCAAGTTAGTTAATTAGTGAATTCAGTCAGTCACAAGTCACTATGTACAAAGTCATTTCAGGTCAGGGTCTTGAGTAAAGCGGTGGCTTTGTTACTCAAGCTCATCTAGGAGATTTGACGGCAGTGAGGAAATAGATGATATACTAATTTCTTCATGAGTATTTCATTTGTGCACTTTCACTGAACAAAATTGATATAATTCCCACCAAAATTAACCAATTTCACTTAATATAAACACGAAATTCAATATTGATGAAAAAATTTACGACCACCTTCATTCAGGATTGTGTCAAAACTCAAAAAAACAATTAAAACTTTTGAATTTTTGTTGTGAAATCTGATATTTTCTAGTCATAGATAGTGTCATAAGAAGTATACCTTATTCCAAAAACACATATCTTAGTAGAGATTCAAAATATTTACTTTGATCTATAAATAGTTCAAGTAAAGCTAGTTTCTATAAAAATTAAACTTAATGAAAAAAAAACAATACAATTTTTAAATTAGGAAGTATTAATAAAATTCGGAATAGCTCCATAAAAATAAAAGATTAAATAAGTTTTTTTTGCTGTTATTTGATTAATTTAAATTTACTAGTCTGGAATGTTAATTCTCTGAATTCAAGTAATGACGAAAATAGGAAACAGGTGTATAACAATCCAGACTAATAATTTTAGAAGTTTATTGCCAAGTTAGAGGTAAAAATAAATTATTAAGTTTTTATACTAGGTACTCGAGTGTAATGCGTTGCTTGAAGCTTACCTTTGATGGATGGATGCCAACATATGCAGTAGCACCATTAGCTTTCTCACGTTGAATCCTCTCAATGTAAACTACAAATTTCTTACGGTAGACCTGTACTACTTTGCCAACTTGCTGGCCTTTGTAGTGGCCACGAACAACCTACAACAAATACAGAGATTTTATAGCTTAACTATAAATATTTTCCACAAAAGGTATCAGTACAGTACAGTAAAGGTATCAATAACAATATACTTTTATTTTAATATCACATATCTAAAAACACTTAAGTTACTTAAACACAAAAAAATGACCTGAAATACAATTTGTTTTAACTTCTGACTGAAAAATCTGTTTCTGAAGTATCAAAACTTTGGGATGGATTGACCAATTTCAATACTGACCAACCAGTGATTGAGACCATATTTAGTTACATTACAAACTACATTTCTTCAGGGATTATTGTAAATTCATAATATTGGGATTGTACAATTATAATCAAGGTTCTTGCTGGAAATAAACCTGTCCCATTTCAAACTTTTTACCTGTTTCATTCAAAAGCTAGAAATTGGACAAAAAGTAATATTTTAACACGAATTTGCATCCTAGATATCTAATATTGATTCACCACTCTGACTGATTTTACTGAACCCATTTCCAATACATAACCTCAAGCGTATTTTCTTATTTCTTAAGTCCATGGATTACACTGAACTAAGAACTTATTTCATTTCTAATAGGTACTCGTTTCTAAATAAAGTTGTGATGATTTGGATTTTTTTCTCAGACTAGAAGATATAAGTCTTTCGTTAGCAAAACAATCAGAGCCATATTTTGAACCATGGTGCAGAATAGCATATGCTTTCAAGATTCACAAGAGAAAACCTCTAGCTTACCAATCGAGCACATGCGAACATCCGCAGTCTGTGAATGGTTTGTTGTCATCATTTGTTTTGCTTAGCACATGTTGTAATTTATATTCTGTAAAAGCATAAATAGCAGAAGTGGGTAATTACCTGAACTTCGTCATCCTTACGGATTGGCATCGACTTGACGTCGAATTTCTGTCTGAGCTCTTTGGACAGTGGAGAAGACATGAGAACTCGTCTGATGTGTGAAGGAGCACTGAAATGCCTCTTCCTGTTTTTCCTCCTAGAGGACGTCACCAGCTTATTGTACTTCATACTGGTATCCTTCGCTGGAAAGCCAAAACACCACGTTTTATTTCACAGTTTCATAAAAACAAAAGGTTACTTTGCCGGAACTGATATTGCGATTTTTGAATCTTTTCATTGGGAAATAAGTACAGTTTACAATTGTTTAAATATAAATTAGCTTGAATTATAATTTCTTTAGAAAAAACAAGTTACACAAACGTAGATTTTCACGGATTTAGAACATACCCGAATCAACACGGCAAAAGCTCAAATCAAAAAGACCACAAACTATAGATTAAATGACATTGACGTTTGACATGGTGTTAAATCAATGTTGCCACCCAAGAAACTAGTCTATGGGTGGAATGTTCATGAAAGTAGCATGAAAAGCCAAAGTGTCGGTATCAGCTCAACACACAGTTTAGCGCAACTTTCATATAAAAAAATAAGTGCGCTATGTTTTTTATTCGCCCAAATCTAGACACTAGTTGCCTTATATGTGAATGCCTTTAGACTTACTTTTAAATTATACGGGTTATAATTTTTTAAGTAAACTTTATACGAATTCGGGTTTGCTATGTATCTATAGAAGTCCCGCTTTTTATTACGTAGTATTTATATACTCTTTGACAACACGTTTCCAAAACTATCTAACAAAATATGTTTCGCTAATTTGAGTACCTACCTAAAGCTGTTATATTATTCCGCTTAAAGACAAGGCAAATGAATTCAAGTAAGATCATCAATTTCATGGGTTCGTTAAAAAAGGTTCGTTAGATAGATATACATCTAAATAATTTATTTCTTTTTTTATTACATATGATGCGTAAAGAAATGACATATCATTGAACAGCGGTATGCGAAATTAAGAAAATAAAAGGCTGTATCAAACAGACTTGCGGTTGACCATACTACATCAGGAGAAGGTTCGATGCGGAAATAATGTGGTAATAAGAGAATTCGACTGACCTGTCTTTCTTCTTACTGCTTTCTTCAAGATTTGCACAAGCACACGCGGCGAATTGGTTTAATGTTAAATTTTACTGTTTAAGGTCGTGACCTGCGTGCACGCTCGCGGATATTCAAAACAAAAGTGAATTAAAATTGGTAGCCCCTTACATCCGTGCTTTTGCTCCTCACTTTTTTCCATGCGTTCAAATCTTCTTTCGCAATCGAACATAAAGATTTCGGAAGGATAATATTAACAGGAAAAAAAAGCAAATACAGCGGTAACATTTCCGCCGCCCTTAAAGCTACCCTTTAAAGAAATGAAAAACATAAGCGAATAATATTATTAAATGCAAATATACATAAATATATACCTATACAGGTATAACTGTAAGCGAGTGTATGCGGTGAATACAAATTATGCGGTACAATATAGTATAAATATTAGCTGCGGTTAATGCGAAACAAATCTAGAAATGACTAAATGACTAAATCTAGAACTAAGTGTAACTATTGTGTAGGCAATGGACACAGACGAACTGTAGGTCGGACATAGGAACCTGTAGCAGTTCGAACTGTAGCGACACGCGCGATTCCGTTTCGCAACGGATGTACCTTTTCTATAATGCCTTAAGGCCAGGCTTTAACTACTTGGCTAACACGTTAGATCGGCAGATCAGCCATTAGCGGCAAAATAGGTCGCGGTTTAGCTCTAAAGCAAATGTTACATTTATGAATACGCATTCTTATAATGCGGCGTGCGGAAATAATCCAGAAGCGTTGTCTAAGTAATGACATAAGCAGCTCTGGACCAGCATGTAAATATTTTTTGTGATAAAAATCAACAATTGAATCTATAATAGGATCATGGCGCGGTAAAAGTACAGGATGCTTAAAATCGTAAGATTCTGCAGCAGCATACTTTAAACGACCACCTACACGGATAAGGCCGGTTTCATCCAAAAAGGGTGTTAATTTTAACAGGTTATAAGAGCAAGACTGATTATTTTTTAATTTATTAATATCACTTGCAAAATATACTTGCTGAAGCGACAATAATAATTTATTTTCTGCGAAATCTACCTCACGACAAGTTATACTTCCATGTTTGGAAAGTTTGCGGATAAAGCGGTAAATATAAACAATAACCCTAAGTAATCGTGGGTAAGAATTCACGAGGCTAACGAGATTATAAATGAATGAGTCTGAGGCTGCTTCATTGATAGCCACATGGCAAGCGGCTGAACGTTGCTCTAGCATATCGTCAGGGGCATCGTCATGATTAAAATTGTTAATAGGCCAGTCTGACAGAGGATTAGACAGCCATGAGGGCCCTCGGAACCACAAGGAATGGTTTACTAATTTTTCCGGAGTTAAACCTCGAAATAAACAGTCAGCGGGAAAACACTTAGCAGGTACATTTTCAGCAATCTCTACTACTCGGTTTGCAACAAAGGTTTGCCACCGATTGGCGGGGGAATTAATCCAACAAAGGACTACTCTGGAATCAGAAAAAGCAAAAATGCTACTGTGAACAGTTTTTAATAGCTTAGATAGTAGAACGGACGCACACAGCTCCAATCTAGCGATTGATAAAGGTTTGGTAGGTTAAACCTTTGATTTGGCGCAAACTATGTTAACATGATTAACAAAAGATTCATGGCTCACATGAGCATAAATGACAGCACCGTAAGTGGCAAAACCTGCAAGAGTAACGATGGAATCTTCAACAATTCCCAAATGACGCGGTATACAAATTTCATTTAATTTTAGAAGCTGAGAACAAAATTTTTCCCAAGTAATTATAATATGTTGAGGGGGGTTATCATCCCAGTCACACTTAAGTTGCCACAGTTCTCTTATAAGAAGCTTAGCAAAAAGAATGGAAGGAGCTACGTAACCCATGATATCCCACAAGCGGGATACTGTTGATAAAATGGTGCGTTTTGTACAGGTGAAGTCAGGTTCAGATAAAGTATAAAATAAACAATCATTAATTTTATCCCAACGCAATCCTAATATTTTATGTGGTACGGCTCTATCAAATTCTACATCGGGAGTTGATCGATGTGATGCGGGAATATGCTCTAGCACAGCGGGCGGGTTACTAGTCCACTTGACCAGATCGAATTGAGCACTTTTAAATAAGCTAATTGGCTCTTTAGCTGCTGTAATAGCATGCGATTCTGTTATGACAGAAAAAATTATATCATCCATATACAGCGAGGGCTTAGCGTTTTCAATATGTTTGTATGTATGATTTTCACATTCACTATCGTTTATACTCAGAGGGGGCGGGGCGTATATCTCCTCCAGCTCCCAAAAACGCTTAAGCATTGTATTCATATCCTCATTAACTACGGTGCAACATGACGTTGAAAATGTATTATTTGCGGTTTTTAAAGTGGGTACGGAACCCATAATAATAATTCCCAAGGTAGTCTCAATGGCGGGCGGATAGTCTATTTATGGTGTCTAGAAACTAAACCTCGAATTATTAAGTGAGGGAAAACTTCGGCCCCTATTAACAATTCTATAGTAACGGGCTCGGGGAACTCATTATCAGCTAGTGGGATCGCGTGAAGATAAGACAGAGTTGATGTATCCACCGGAGCAGTCGGTAGGTTGTCTGTGATACGATCGACGACCATTGCGGAAATGTTATAGTTGTAATTTAAATTATGGCGCGAAAAAAAATTAAGACGTGTGTGACACTTAATAGCTTTTTCCGAGCCTCCTATACCTTTAACTGCCACGTTGCCACTGACGCACTTACATTTGCGATTCGAAGAACATGACACGTATGACTGCGGGTTAGGTATATGTTTAGGGTAACTACCCTTTTGAGGTTTTGTATTATAACTATTATTTTTATAATTATTATTATTATTGAGCGATTTAGTATTTTGACAGACCTTATACCTGCTTTTAATGTAATGTAATAGGTTACCAAAGGTAGGAATCGGCGTATTTCTAATATCCATTTCAAATGCTTGAAAGGTAGAATCGTCTAACCTTTTTAATAAAAGATAAAATAAATCGTCAAGCTGAAGTCCAATTAGGGCATTAGCTGCCGACACTAGTTTGTCCAAAAGTAGTTCGTAATTTGCAGAAGCAGAACCTGACAACTTTACATTTAATATTTGATCAAGATAAGAAGATGCCAATATACGTTTATCTTCATATTTATTTTTTAGTGATTCCAAAATTAGGAAATAATTTTATTGTCTGCGGTAGGAGCGATTCCGCTAAAAACGGCTTGCGCTTTAGGGGAGAGTTTACCTATTAAATAATATATTTTTTCTGAATCACGTAAAATCTTATTTTCGTGTACAGTGGTTTTAAACGAGGTAAAAACAGTGGCCAATTTTTTATATCACCTTCAAAACTCATTATTTCGATAGGCGGGAGTGACGGACGGTACCCGCGGGAAAGGCTTGTCTGGTCAGACGTACTTTCAGTGCTGACTCTCTGCGGCGACAGTCTTTCCATGACCAGTTTAATATAACCATATAATTTCTCGAAAGCAGTTACCGGTTTATAAGAAGGTTGGGCATTCGTATTGCTAGTGATTAAAAGTGAGTTATACTCTTCTATAGTAGACCGAAAGTCTGTACGAAGTACCTCAATTGTCTGCGTCCAAGCCAAAAACTGTTTTTTATCAAAATCTGTATTATTAGAAGTACGAGAAAGATCGTAAATTTCTTGCAAACTCTCAAACAATTCATTACGTTTTATTTCTAAAAGCATTAACCTTTTCTCTGAAACACTGGGTTTCTTAGGCTTATCCTTATCCTCTGTGCTAGACATTATGAATTAGTAGGTATATTATAAAAATAATAAAACGTAGCGAATCTAACTTTAAATTAGTGACTAAACAATAAATAACCCGTA